>CM070511.1:64569027-64766432 GCA_036346375.1 Guadua angustifolia
AAAATAACTGGCGGAAGGACCTATTCACGTTTTCAAAATTTTTAAATCTTTCAGGTTGAAAGAACCAGCATTTTTTCACAAAATAACTGGTGGAAGGACCCGTTCATGATTCCAAATTTTTTTAAATCTTCCGGGCTGAAAGAACTGGCGCCCTACAACGAATTTGCGAAACTACAGGGTCCTTTTCGCAAAATAACCGGTGGAAGGACCTGTTCATGATTTCATTTTTTTAAAAAACTCCCGGGCCGAAAGAACCGAAGTACGAGGGTCTTTTTTGCAAAATAACAGTTAGAAGGACCCGTTCGCGATTTTTAATTTAGCGTGAAAGGACCCGTTCGCAATTTTCGATTTTCAACGGGCTTTTCCGAAAAGGTGGTGACGTGGCGCTTGGGTTGAGCCGGAATCCTCCCTGCTTTAAAAGATACTGGGTATAATAGCGCGCTACGCCGCGCCGTTGGCGTTAGTTGCGCATGTGGGAATCAGTAACGCAATACTATAAACGTTGAACGCGAGAAAAAATTTGGTCCGAGTTTTTTGTAAACTGAATTTGCGGAACTACAAGTCTTTTTTTCAAAATAACCGGTGGAAGGATTTATTTACGATCTAAATTTTTTTTAAATCTTCCGGGTCGAAAGAATTGTTTTTTTTTTTGCAAAATAACCTGCTGAAAGACCTGCTCGTGATCCCATTTTTTTTTAAATCTTCCGGACCGAAAGAACCGGTGACAACGTCGAATTTGTGGAACTACGGGGTTCTTTTCGCAAAATAATCGGTGGAAGGATCTGTTCGTGATTTTATTTTTTTTTAAATCTTCCGGATCGAAAGAACTGGACTACAGGGTCTTTTTTTGCAGAATAACCTGTAGAAGGACCTGTTCGCGATTTCTAATTTACCGCGGAAGGACCCGTTCGTACTTTATGATTTTTCAGGACGCTTTTCCGGGAAAGCGATGACGTGGCGGCGGGATTGAGCCAGAATCGAAAATAATCGGTGGAAGGATCTGTTCGCGATTTTAAATTTTTTAAATCTTTTGGATCAAAGAACCAGACTACAGGGTCTTTTTTGCAAAATAACCTATAGAAGCACCCGTTCGCGATTTCTAATTTACCGCAGAAGGACCCGTTCGTAATTTCTGATTTTTCAGGGCGCTTTTCCGGGAAAGCGATGACGTGGCGGCGGGATTGAGCCAGAATTCTCCCCGCTTTAAAAGATACTAGAAAAGTTTCCGCGGCGTGTTACGCCGCGCGGGGCATTTTTCGAAGAAAAAATGTTTTTTTCGGGGCATTTCACAAAATAACTGGTGGAAGGATCCGTGCTCTCAAGAGCACATTAGCAATTCTCTCTCTCTCTATATATATATATATATTGCCGGCTGCATACATATATATATTTTGGTCCTAGACTGGACTTTCTATCAGTCTGTTGGACGTCATGTGGTGATGCTGGCCAATTCCAGCCACCGGGAGGGGGTCCAACATCAAGAACAAGTCCAAGTCCTACATGTCCCGGAGAAAGTACTGCCTTTTGCGTATCAACCCTTCAACTCGCAAAATATTATGTGAAAAAAATACTGCTAGCCACACACCAAATTGTATATCTGTATAATAAAAATTGGCCCACCCACCCAAGCCTTCTTTCTTTGGTGAATGCTAGAGCGTCTAGCTGAAATTTTAGGGGGTGAAAAAAGAAATAGAACAGATACAATCACTTGTAATACAGTTTTCCTTAGGAAAAAATAAGATCATGTTTGGAACATAGAAATTCCATGTGAAAAGTAGGAATACCGAAAATCTTCGAGATTAAAACAGGGCCTAATAATGTTAGTAAAATCTATGTACCTTGGTTCTGAGAAGCCATTAGTCATGCAAGACTAGCTAGGACGTGTTTGCTAAGACTTCACTCTCATTTTTCAGCTCCTTGCTCCTGCCCCTCCAAGGATCCACTCCTCTAAGAATTTGAAGCTGTTTGAGAGAAGCCTTTGGTAGGAGATTGGAAGCAAAAAAGGACTTGCTACCTCTGGTTTTAACACTTAAGTCTCTTTGTTTGTCACTCCTTTTTATTTGTGCACAAATTTATGAAATTTCTTTGCAATTATCGCATTCATTTTACAACTGTTTGATATGTGATGACTCACTAATATTTTTTGTAATGTATGAAATACAATTGGGCTTACTTTCTTGTTACCGAATCAAAATCTAACATCTCCCCATACTCCAGATATGGTTCATTCAAGCATCCATTTAAAACAAGTTCATTCAAGTGCAAGAATTGGAAAGGACTCAATATGAACACATTTTCATTTAAAGAATTATAGTGTTCTCCTCGTTCCACTCTGCACTCCCTGACATCTGCATATTTTTGCATAACTACATCACTACAACAAATGAAACAAGGTGCTACCTATGCACATCTTACATCAATACAAGAGTAGGAGGAACAATAGCTAGGGCATGTAAAAGATTGCAAAACCCAGACATTGCTTGCAAAAGATTGAAAAGTAAGAAGTAGTTTCATAATTTGCACAATATTAACTATATAATAGTGCCTGGGATTGCCGAGCAACCAGGCGCGCCACGTCTTCGGTCCCGTTCGCGCTTCCCATCCCCACGCCTTGGCTGCTCCCGTCACGCCGCCGGCTCCGTTTCGCCCGTGGCGGTTCCCTCGCCGTCCGTCGGTGCGATGAATGGTAGCCGCTCCTGGATTCGCGCCTCCTGCGCTTCGCTAGGTCTGCCTCGGTCCGGATTAATATTTCTTTGTTCCTCTTTTCGTTTCCACTGCTCTATGGACTCCGCCGGCCCCCCCGCCATCCGCTTCTGCGTCGGCTTCCGCCTCGGTTCGGGCCTCTTCTTGGTTAGCCCCTCCGCCTGGGTTTGATTCTTCCGTGTCGATCGGTCAGTGTCTCGGTTCCTCGCCTCCAGCTCCGCCACTTACCCGCATCGATCAGCGTTCTCGTTTTATTTGTTAATTAACCAGGTAATTGGTGACTTCCCATTGCTTTGCTCTTCGTTTTCAGTTTTTTTCCCCTTTCGTTGGTGGGAGAAGACTTATGGCCGCTTGCTATCCATCTCGTTCCTCTCCTCTTCTGTTTCTTTCTGGACGGGCCTAAAAAATCGATCATTTTCTTGGTTGCTGCAATCTTTGCTGTCCCGGCGACCTAAAATCTCATTCTGAGGTGACCAAGAATTGGTGATTCCTCTTCTTGATTTCCTCTTGTTGGAGTTGTTTAGTCGGATTATGAGATGAGCTTCATGTCATGCTTGTTCCGGTGTCCTCAGAAGGAGGAGGACGGCGACGATGAAGAGCCCAAAATCGTTCGTCGAGTCACCTCAGGTGATGATGCTCCTGGTTCTATTTTTGTGCTGATCATTTTTCTTCTTCTGTTCTGTGTTGATCATTTTTCTTCTTCTGTTCTTACCTAATCAGTGTAGAAATATTCATTTCTTGGTGTTAGTTGCTTAGGTATCTTCTCCTTCCCCTTGTAGCATGTTCTTGTGGAACTAAATATGCTCTTTGCTACAAGAGGGGCGTCTCATTCTGTGAATAGAAAAATAATCTAGCCTCACGATCTCAGTAATTGTTATGTTTTGTTGGGGATGATTCCGAGATGTTGGGTAATCAAATTTGATGCTTGACAGACGAGATGCATTACACCAACCATCAGAATTTTCAATTGCAAGTCCACCTTTACTTTCTCGGGAATAGCGTGTCTTCTTACAACTAGCCTCGTGGATGAATTTCTAATATGTTGCACGGAGGTTTCGCAACTAGACTTCATTATAGGTCTTGCGTGCATAGTTTCGTAAAAAAAAGAGCAAGAGAAAAGGAGATAAAATTAGTAAAAGGGAAATCAAAATTATGATGAAGATGAATACTAGAAAAAAGAGTATTTTCAAGAAAATTGAAAAGGTACGGGGAAACTGTAATAAAAGTTACTTATTTATTACTATTCTTGTTTTCTATTTTCCCAGTTGCCTTTTCTCTTTTAGCTGTGTTATGGGTCTATCGTCATTGTGGATGCATGTCTCCTGCAAGCCATCGCTGGCTACCGCGCTCGCGAGAGGGTTTCCATGCCAGCAACGGTGGCAGCGAGACATGCACAATAAGGTGCATCTTTGTATGCATGCCAGATGCTTGACGAAAGTAACAGGTTGACGAAGGACCATCGTTTTTTTTCTTGAATTGTCTACATTTCGTTCTCTTTTCTTTTTCTTCTCTATTTGACTGCAACATCATCTTGTTTGATGCTTTCTTTGAGTGCTAGATCTGGAATATCAAGAGGGCTGAATACTAGATGGGCATGTCCAATGGAAAGTGCATCACCATGAAAAGGACATCAAGGTACATGAAAGCAACATAAGTTCATGTACATATCCTTGATGGAGAGGTCTACATGATATAGTTCGAACATGCAGAGAATCCATATTTTGTGAAATTAGATCACCATGCTTCGCTAATTAGAGCCTCTGAGAGGATGCATGCCTTCGAGATCGCTCACCATATTGGGTATGTTTTTCACAGAAATCTTCAATTTCTAAGGATGACATTAGGTTTTCCGTTAAGCTACTTGGTTATATTAATTTTCATTGATCGTGCATGATTTATGGATGCCTAATTCCTTTGTTTCAGATTGACGTATGTGTTTGGAATCGCCTCTTGATTTTTTTGTTTTGTGGTCGCTATGTAAGGTCAGTCTTTTCTTTTCTTCATTTCTGAGCACAACGAACTTGGTGATTAATTCAGAATCTATTGATGTGCTTACTTCTTTTTTGAGGAATATGTGTTCACTTTTAAAGAAGAGAAATTGCGTTTAGATCCTTCTAATGTTTTTTTGGCAAAAACAACCCCGCTAAATTTCGCACGGCGCGGCATCGCGCGCAACCCTACCTAGTGATAGATATAGTTCAACCAACTCAACATCTCTGAACTTTGAACTTTCAACCTATTTGCACAACAACACATCTCTGACAATTTATACATTTTTGAACTTTGAACTTGTTATAGAATCTTAAATATCACTCAGTTTGACCTCTCTAGAAAAAAGTATACATCTCTATGCAATTACATATCCGAACATTTACAGAAATATGAACAACTACACATCTCACATTTCAAATGAAATAGATAAGGCTTATTCAGATGTATCCCTATTTGGTGTACCATGATCAATCAGTTCACAAAAATTGTGCAGGAATCTGAAAAACTACACATCTCACATTTCAAATCCAATAGATAAGGCTTATTCGGATGTATCTCTATCCGGTGTACCATGATCAATCGGTTCACAAAAATAAGCAAGCACAAGCAGTAGCAAATACTCATCAAAATAAAAAAAATCCCAAATCTAGCAAAATCCTATACAATCCTACACATGTATTTGATTGGCATGTAAACATTCCCATAGTCATGTCCGAACCACTCATGAACATGTCTCAAATCTACAACTTTCGTATCAAATTCGTAATCCAAAAGAAGAAGAAGAAGAAGAAGAAGAAAGAGGGCAGCTAAATAAGGAGGGATTGCCACACGAGGAGTGAGGCTAAGGGGAAGTGGCCGGCGGCGAGCTAGCTTTCATGGTGCTCACGTTTGAGGTCGCTTTGAGTGTCGACAACAGCAAACTTTGGGGCTGTTGATAAGGCTGGCGCCGACAGACTGTGAGAAAGGCGATGTCAAGGGCTTCCAGGGCTTGTGGTGTAAGAAGGGATCGAGGAGCTAGGGACCTAAGCGTCAAGCCCTCGAGGGGCACTAGGGAAGGACGTGTTGAGGAGCTCTGGGGTCATCGGCGGTGAGCTCTGGTGCTAGGGTTTGTTGCTCTGCATGCAGGCGAGATAGAGTAGTCGAGTCAAGAGTAGCTAAATGAGGGGAGGGGCACATGCGAGAGTCGGATGGGCGCTTTTATTCAATATCATTTGATGGGTAAATAACCCTCAACTTTATGGGTATTTTTGTAACCGAAAACCTCCTTGTGGGGGTGGCCCCAAGGTCGCTCCACATTTTTCTACTAAGAGGGTGTTGCACTTCTTAAGTGATCCCAATTATTAAAAAAAGCAAGCCAAAGCATCGATTATAATATTAAAGTAAGGGCAAAAGAAGCAACCACGTTCAAGTCTAGAAATTCTCACATTAATCAGAGAAAAATAAAAAAGATCTACAACGTTGATCATGGTGGGTCAAGATTATAACGGTCTAGATTAAAAGAAAGAGTTTGTGTCATGTGCAACATAGAAATAATTGAAATTTGGAATAAAAATACAATAACAATTTGATTTCCATACGATTAAAAAAAGAGTCGATGTAAAGTACAATAAAAATAAAAATTTAGAAAGAAATAAAAGATAATTAGTAATTGATTTCCATACAAATATCAAAATAAAATTAAAATTAAAAAATTGGAATTAAAAATAAAACATAATTAATACTTTGATTTCCATAAGAACATCAAAATAAAATTGAAAATCAGAATAAAATTTAAATAAAAATTAGTAGTTGGATTATTATACTAATTCCAACATAAAAAATAAAATTTAGAATAAAAAATAGGATTTGATTTCCACAGATTAAAGAAAGAGTCCAAGGTAAGTACAATGAAAAACTAAAATTCACCGTAAAGCTAGAATAAAATTAGCAATTTGATTTCCATATGAAAATAAAAATAAAATTTAGAATAAAAATTAATTAAAAATTAGTAATTAGATTTGTATATGAATACAAAACTAAAAATGAAATTTTGAATAAAAATAAAATTATCAATTTGATTTCACACTAACTCTAGCATAAAATCAGAAATTGCTTAAATTACGAACAAAAATAAAATAAAAATACAAATTGGATTTGTTTAAGATTCCAACCCAAAACTATATAAAAAACTTAATCTCATCTATGATCTAACAACATGCTAATATAATTTGAAATAAAATAAAAATACCAATTTGTTATATATAAGAATTCCAATCAAGATAACTAAATCCGAATAGAAAATATAATGAAATCACCAATTTAATTTCCACATAAAATTTTAAATAAAATCTCTAAATAAATATAATTAATCATAAAAATTAAAGAAAAATTAGCCATTGGATTTCTATACAAATTAAATAAAAATAACTAAAATTTAGAATACAAATAGAATAAAATCAAGAATTTGATATTGGTATGATATGTAAAGTAAAATCCATAAATAACTAATTCAGAGTAAATAAATAACAATATAAATTGGATCTATATAAAAATTTCAAAAATTAACAATTAGGAATAAAAATAAAGGAAATTTGTAATATGATTTCCATACTAATTCCAAAGTAAAATCCCTAAATAAATAAAATTTAGAATAAATCAAATAAAATTAACATCTTGATTTATATTTGAATGAAAAAAGTAGAGGCAAAAGAAGCCACCATATTTATTCTCATCACTAGAAATTTTGGCAATAATTGGAGGAAAAAGAAAAATATCTACATTATTAATTATGGTGGGTCCAAATTATAACAGTCTTTGTTAAAAGGAAAGGACTCCGTGTCCTGCATTTATACAAAAATAATTAAAATTCTAAATAACAATAAATAAAATAAAAATTGATTTCCATATAAATCTTTATTTAAACTCCTAAATAAATTTAATTCAAAATAGAAATTAAACAAAAATAGTAACTGATTTTTGTATGCATTCCCAACAAACATAATCTGAAATTTGGATCAAAAATTAAATTAGCATTTTTCCTCGTGAATTACTAAGTGAAATTTCTAAATAAATACAATTTATAATACAAATAAACAAAACTTGTTGATTTTATTTCCATGAGAATTCTAAACAAAGGTAGGTAAATTTAGAATAGAAAGTAAAATAAAAAATAACAATATAATTTCCATACTAATCCCTAAGTAAAATAGCTAAATATATATAATCCATCATAATAAATAAATAAAAATTAGTTGACTTCAGATGAATTCCAACAAAAATAAAAGAAATTTGGATTAAAAAGAAATCAAGCTAGAAATTTGATTTCTATATGAATTCTAAAGTAAACCTTTAAATAACTAATTCAGAATAAAAATAAAATAAAAATCATCAGCCGATCTCTATAAAAATTCTAAAAAATAATTAAAAATTCATAATAAAAAATAAGAGAAAGTTTGCAATTTGATTTCTATACGAATTCCAAAATAAAATCTTTGAATAACTAAAATCCATAATAAATTAAATAAAATTAGTAGTTTAATTTAGATATGAACTCTATAAAAATAATTAAAATTTTGAATACAATTGAAATTTATAACGTGAATATCACAAGTGTTGTTGGAGGAGACCGCACATGAGTGCAACGGTGTCGATATATCATGCAAGAAGATATTGCCTCACAGGGAAGCAATAGGCTGAGGCGTTATATCAAAGATAAGAACAATGTCACACTGCTCACCAGAGTCATTGAAGAGAAAGGTCAAAGCTCAAGGAGCCAAAAACCGTGACGACGAGTAGTAAGCGTCTGCGTTGTTGCAGAAGTCAGCAACACAAGAAGCTTGTTGATGAGGAGGCTCTTGTAGAGAGGAGATGAAGCTTTGCATAGAAGATGAGTTACAGAGAATATATATCCATTGGGTAGCTAAGAACGTACCATCGCTACGGAGAGCCACGACGTCACACGCGATGGCGGGAAGATTCTACATATCATTATACAATGACTAAATCAAGCATGCTAGCATCAGATAAGATGGGAAGCCACCACAATTAGTGAGGAAGTGACATCGTTGAGTTGGCCAACGTCAACTAAAAGAAGCAAGCATGTATAACATCTTGCATTTGTATATACATGCATGAATTCGTATGAATTGAAACAATGAGCAAAAATCCCTAAGTAAAGATCTCGCTACCGTATGGAATAGGCTTAGCGCTATTGGTGAGAGCATAACGAGTGTCTCTGGTAGGGATAAATGATTGTTGTACATCTATGTATGTTGATGCCGTAGCATTCAATATTAAGTAATAATTGGAGAGAAATAAAAAATAGCTATACGATAGAGTATTGCATTAAAAAGGGTAGTAGTCGAGAGGGATCTATCAAGAATTGGGCTTACTATTGAAGGTTGAAGTAGAAAAACTGTGGGACAATTAATAAGAGACAGAAGACACGCGGTTTGGCTGGGTAGCTAGCACGTAAGGAAGATAAGTTCAAAATAAGTCGCCTATAATGCATCAATGTATATGTGAGCAATGCACTCTAATATTATGTAAAATAATCAATGTATTACTTGAGATTAAATAGAAGTGCATTACTGTATATATTTTGAAAAAAGAGTTACTGGTGGAGAAAGAATAATGGTATATAGCTGTATGATCTGTGTAAGATGAAGAGCTGTTACGTTTCTAAGAATCTCACCAACTTATTATTCTCAACGATTTTCTTCAATCAAAACTTCTACTTTAATTACATTACTTATGTTGAATTTTCCTTCAAGCTTCTATTGTCATTTCTAATCATTACATGACCTATACCCGCAAGATTTCAAGCCAAACCGGAGAGCCACGTGTCGCCTGTCGTTTTTGCGAAAAAACCCTTCCATTTCTCCGAAATTACGGATAGGTCCCTGTGCGATTTTTTAAGAGACAAAGATATTTTTTCGCTTCGCGTTTGGGTCCCTGGCCCGGTATTTTTACGGAAAAGCCTCCCGTTAGTTTCAAATCGCAAACAAGCCCTTTTCTAATTTTTCAGGATAGCGAACAGGTCCAAAAAAATAACATCCGGCCCTCGCTTACGTTTAGGTCCTTTCTCCGTTTTTCCCGAAAAAAATGTTTTCGCCACCAGAAAAACCCGGAAAAAATATTTTCGCCACCCAAAAAACACGGGAAAAAAGTTTTCGTCACAAAAAAAAACGCAGATTCATCGAAGTTTTATATCGGCTTATGGATTTACCAACGGGTCGTAACCGCGGGCAACAAAAAAACCCGGAAAAAATGTTTTCAACACCCAAAAAAACGGAAACAATGTTTACGTCCCGCGGATTCGCCGGTGGGTCCTAACGACCCATTTTTTTTAGCAAACGCAGCAAAAAAAACCGAAAAAAATGTTTTCAACACCCAAAAAAAACGAAAACAATGTTTTCGTCGCCAAAAAAACACCGTGGATTCGCCGGTGGGTCCTAACGACCCATTTTTTTAGCTTAACGCAACAAAAACCCGAAAAAATGTTTTCAAGACTCAAAAACTAAACAATGTTTTCGTCCCCGGATTCGCCGGTGGGTCCTAACGACCCATTTTTTTTAGCAAACGCAGCAAAAAAAACCGAAAAAAATGTTTTCACTTCAACAGCCAAAAAAAACGAAAACAATGTTTTCGTCGCCAAAAACACTCATGGATTCGCCGTGGTCCTAACGACCCATTTTTTAGCTTAACGCAACAAAAAACCCTAAAAAATGTTTTCAAGACTAAAAAACGAAACAATGTTTTCGTCCCCGGATTCACCGGTGGTCCTAACGACCCATTTTTTTAGCAAACGCAGAAAAAACCGAAAAAATGTTTTCAAGACTAAAAAAAACGAAAACAATGTTTTCGTCACCAAAAACACAGATTCATCGAAAGTTTATATCAACTTATGGATTTGTCAACGGGTCATAATCACAAGCATGCTATCGAATTAACCGCAGCAGATAAGCGCTTTCCCACCTAGTGTTTATGATATCTTAAAAATCTAAATAGCCTATAAAATATGTTAATATATTCTCAAACATATAAGTTATATTATTTTATACTATAATTTCTTTTTAAAAAAATCTAGCTATACAAATGTACAGGCTGTTAGCTTGGCTGGGATCCGACTGCTCTTGTTGGGAATCTAAGAGGCAAACCCAACCAAACAGCCCATGGGCAATACTTGGGAAAAATCAAAAGGCCCAACAGAAGGGCATATGTAGGATAAACATATAGAAAAGAACAAGGACCTAATCGTAAAATGATCTGCTGCCAGCCTGCCACCACGCGGACACGGCCGGCCGGGCAGAGTCCTCGTCCACCCGCCATCCCTTCCTCCTTCGGTCGCCGACGAAGTCCGCCCTCCAATTCCCTACCGTTGACGAAAACCACACAAGACTTTGACTTTCCCATCACCATGAGTCCTCCTCCTCCTCCTCCTCCTCCTCCTCCCCCTCTTAAGATGGATGTCACGCGCACCAACCATCTTGCTGCCCCTGCACGCCTCTCCTCCTCACCATGGCTCACTCCACCCACTACCGCGACCTCCTCCTCGCTATCGCCGTCGCCGCGTTGCTTGCGGCCGGCGAGGCTTCCGGCGTTGGGTTCGACCTCCATCACCGGTTCTCCCCGGTGGTCCGGCGCTGGGCGGAGGCGCGGGGCCACCCCGGCACGTGGTGGCCCGAGGCTTGGCAGAGCTCGCCGGAGTACTACTCTGCGCTGTCCCGGCACGACCGTGCCCTCTTCGCCCGCCGCGGGCTCGCCGATGGCAACGGCCTCCTCACCTTCGCCGACGGGAACGCCACCGTCCTCTTGACCGGACAGTACGCCCTGCCCTGCTCTCGCGTGCCGTTAATTAATTAACCTCGTTGATTCCTCCGTAGTGTTCCAAAGACGAAATCGATAAAAAACAGAGCTTTTTATCGATTTGTTGCAGCTTGCACTACGCGGAGGTGGCGGTGGGCACGCCGAACGCGACATTCCTGGTGGCGCTCGACACCGGCAGCGACCTTTTCTGGGTGCCCTGCGACTGCAAGCACTGCGCGCCGATCCCCAACACCACGGTGCAGGGCGGGCCAGAGCTCCGGCCGTACAGCCCGAGGCAGTCGTCGACGAGCAAGACGGTTACGTGCGAGCACGGGCTTTGCGAGCTGCCCAATGCGTGCGCCACGCAAAACAGCAGCTGCCCCTACACCGTAAAGTACGCGTCTGCTAACGCCTCCTCCTCGGGGGTGCTCGTCGAGGACGTCCTCTACCTCACCAGGGAGACGCGGGGCGGCGAGTTGGTTAAGGCCCCCATCGTGTTCGGGTGCGGGCAGGAACAGACGGGGTCGTTCCTGGACGGCGCGGCGGCGGACGGCCTGCTGGGGCTCGGCATGGACAAGATCTCCGTGCCAAGCGTGCTGGCCAGAAGCGGCCTTGTGGCGTCCAACAGCTTCTCCATGTGCTTCAGCGAAGATGGAGTTGGCCGGATCAACTTCGGCGACGCCGGCAGCCAGGGCCAGGCTGAGACGCCATTCATCGTCACAAACAAACAGTTAGGTGCTCTGTCACTTCCAAACCCTTTTCTAGCCGAGACTGACATGTGGCCGGTGACGTTTTTTGGTGCAGCCCAACGTACAACATCAGCATCACGACGATCAACGTGGAGAACAAGTCTCTGGCGGTGGAATTCACCGCCGTTGTGGAGTCCGGCACGTCCTTCACCTACCTCAACGACCCGGCCTACACGGAGCTCGCCACCAATGTAAGTGTTCTTCTGTCATAGACATGCATGACTTTGAGCAAGTCATCCCTTTTTCTAGCCACCTCTCCTCGGTTTTTTTTCTTTCAAATTTAGTCCCCTCACAAACCTAACTACAAAATTAGTCCCATTTCCAACTACTAAAGCGCCGGAAGGTGACATATGTCACATTCTGTGGCCCTCCGCCTCGGGAGGCACCTCCCACGCTCTACGTCTGCGGTAGCCCGGACGCGGAAGGTTCTGCTCTTGTGCTAGCCCACACGCTGCCGTGGCTCGCCGGCTTCCCTGCTCCCAAGGCACGGGAGCACTTTCCGCGATGAGAAAGGAGTCAAATCTACAAATTCGTTCACAATGTGCTCGATTTGCCAAAAAAGAGAGAGAGAGAATGGGGGTTAGGAAAGAGATGATTTTGACTTCGAGACTTGGGCAGGTTGCTCAGCTGTTCTTGTTGCATTGCAGTTCAACTCCCAGGTTCGCGAGAAAAGGGCCAATTTTAATCTTTCTCTTTCATTTGAGTATTGCTATGGATTAAGGTAAACACTATAACAACTGGTCTTTTTTCTCCTACTTATATTGTGATTGATTTTTTCCTGAGCTATAAAATTAAGAGCTTTTTTACGGTACACTAAATTCAATATAGACCATTCATCCTTTTTTATCTAATGAATCAAATTAGCTAGTATTATATTATACATGCTCCAGTAGTAGAGCAGTAGGAATATTCTTAACAAATAAATGGTTAGATCTGATTTCTATTAACACCATATACTACCAATATAATACACAATGAAATTTCTCAAAATTAAATACCACACCGTTCTCAATGCAAATCCAACGCGTTCGATTTATGAAAAGATAAGACAGCTTACAAACAGAAAAAAAATACTTTTTTTTTATGAGAGATGTGTTTTGGTACTCTGAATGGTTTGCATGTAGTGTCTGACAAAAACACTTGCAGTCTTGCATAGGTTTCAGTTGAATAATTCTGTGGGATGATCGAATACCATTGTAATCAAACTAGCATTCAGCAGAAGATATTACACTTGTCTGTTTGGGATTACCATTTGTAGTTAATAGAGCATATCATTACTGATGCAATTCATTAGCATGACCTTGATGCTGAGATGTGGAGCATATGATTACTTATACATGTGGAGTTGCTTTCCTCGACCTTAGATGCTTGGTACCAGCCTATCTTTTTCTTAGTTTCTGTTTTCCCCACCCCCATGCATTCTCAGTCGCACCAGCTGTTAATGCAGCCCTGACCAAAAAGAGGTGTTCATCCCCGACGTGAGCCTGACGACCAGGGGAGGGGCCCTGTTCCCGGTCACTCGACCTTTCATTTTCATCGTCGATGGGATGAACGGGCAGGTAAATTGAAATTAAGGGAGGAAGAGTTTCAGAAACATCAAAGATTATTTGCGGGTGGTTGTTCTTCATACAAAGCTAGTCTTATGAAGGAGATATTATATATCACAACAGGTTCGTGCTGTCGGTTACTGCCTGGCAGTTGTGAAGAGCGACATCAGCATCAACATCATTGGACGTAGGCTCTCTTCTTCGATCGACTCGTTTCTAAATTCCACCAATGTTTCGTTCTTGTTTGCCACACAACTGGGATCGCTTGATTTTCAGAAGATTTTATATAATCAGTCGATGATCTGATGCATGCAGAGAACTTCATGACGGGCCTGAAAGTCGTGTTCGACCGGGAGAGATCAGTCCTGGGCTGGCAGAAGTTCGACTGTAAGTGACGTCAATCCTCGTGTAAAAAGAGCCTCGGTTGCTTAAATTTATTTTGTGGTACGAGGACGTTATGTATACAAAAAACGAAAATATATATATATATATATATATATTTTGATCATCACCGTCACGACGACCTATCTCAGGTTACAAGAATGTGAGGATGGCAGACGCCCCAGAAGGCAGCCCCAGCCCTGCTCCGGGGCCAGCGGCGGCTCACGTCAAGCCGCAGGAGAACGACGCAACCAACAACAGATCGTACCCCGGCGCGGCGCCGGTGCCGCGGGCCACCAGTGCAGGCCACGTCGGACGCTCTGCGTTCGGAGCCGTCTCCTCCTCCCTGCTGCTGCTGCATCTGTTGGTTGCAGCTGCTGTTTGAGGCATGCATGCCTTGAGAGGCTCAGAGTGCAGGAGGCACCGCAGATATGCTGCTATTCGTCTCTGCTGCTGTGTACATAACACACGCACTCGATTCTGATTCAGATGCATAGGTCACTACTATAGGGTAAATTTTTTTACTTGTGTATGCTCGAGAATATTATTATTGATTGGCTGATAAAGCCGGCGCACATCGTGACTCTCTCCTAGGTGTAGAGGAATACCCGAGGGTCCCGAATGTATTCCGGGCTAGTTCCATGATCAGCGGTTTGGTGTAGGTATTTACAATATTGTCATCACATCTATTAATAACATGGCATAGACAATAAAATATAGATCATATATATACAAAAGGTATATTGTTTTTGCAATAAGGAAGCTATTGGCCAAATAAAATGCAGTGTAAAGGTAGCGACATAAGATAATAAGGTCTAGTGGTATGTCTCAACCCAAAATCTACAGGCAACCGACAATAATTAAGCATAGAAAAGGTCCTCGCCGTATTCCTTGAAATTTACCAGGTAAAATATGAATCGTTGGAAACCTCGATTTCTTTGACCTTTGAATATTAACGAGCAAGTGCGCGTACATTTGTACTCAGTGGACTTGTGGTGTATCATAATTATAAGTATATGGTTGGCTACGTCAAAAGAAATGACTATCTTACTATGTTCTTTTGCATAAAGTGAGATTTAGTCACCAATAACTAGTAGATTGTAAACGGAATTTAAAGAGTAGTTGATAAGTGTGTAAATGATAAGTATGTATAGCATAAATATGAGAAACTCACAATCCTCATGATTGTGATCAACATCCATTTCTTGCCACACTTGGCGTATCATTTGAAACGTGGCTACTCACCATTTTCTCATTTCAAATTAATTCAACCTTAACTAGTATTTATGCATCAAGTCTCTCGTCACCACGAGCACAACTTTTCAAAAAGATTTGCATTCTGTACATGCGTATAGCTTTACCCATAAAATATAATCAATTCTTGTTACCAAGCTATTATTACGCTTCCTTTGGTGTACGATAAAGAGATCGTGACAAGAAACATTACATCATCTGGACCTAACTTTGTACCAATCCATTGATATTTGACCCTTACTATGGCGTCGGAAGTAAAATTCACATTCATATAATAACAATGACAATACATCCTATCATAACTATTTCTCTTTATAGCAACAGATGCACCGTTGTATTGACAAGCGTTATTACCAACATCTCAGTGAGGACACTCCTGAGAGCAAATCTACCTAGAATGCCAGTACTACTCTAGTCGTTTAATACGCAAAGCTAGTCTTAGACAACTTAATAGGTTAAAGCCACCCCATAATAGCATTTGTAGTTACACGAGTATCTTAGATTTTATGACACTATGTTCGGTCCTTAATCGACCCAGGCGAGAACTCTTCTTAAACTATATGCAATTCCATCCCTCGCACTTCAGGTTATAGTAATAACTCACCTGTGTCAAAATTTTAGCTTTCAAGTTTGATTTTATACTAAAATAATAGAAGTACCCCCTCTGGTACGTCATGTCGAAATTCTTATTTCCAAATAAAATTTTCAACCGTTTATTTGTTCTTACCAAACCTAAAATATGGCTAAGCATAAGTATGTATAATGGAATATGCTCAAGGTTGACATGAGTTGTCTATCCCTGTCTTATAGATTCCAATGATAAGGTCAAGTATTTATCATGGAAGTTTTATACAACAACTAGGTCTATCTACCAATACCCATAGTATACCAATTTTACTAGAAGTACACATATGCACACATAACTTCATAAAATAATATAAATTAAGTCAAGTAATAGGATCAGTATAATCAAAGGAGGTACCTGTCTTGTTGAATACTTGAGTTTGCTCGGGCTCAAGAATGAAGGTCTTTGGGACATCGATGTCTGCAAGCAAAGCATCGTAAAGCAATAATAAGAATAAGATGGATTCAATTAGAGATGAAATTTAAATATTTTTTGTAAACTTTGAAAGAGCATGATTTTATAAAAAAAATAGATACTAGTTTTACTCAATTTAGAGTTTGTATGCAAAAGTTATAAACATTTCAATTTAAATCAGCTGAAAAATCTTTTAAAATGAAAGTTATAAGTATTTCAATTTAACTACAAAAAGGCTACCACATGGGGATGTAGCTCAGTTGATGGTAGAGGCTCGCGTTTCATGCGAGAGGTATGGGGATCGATGCCCTGCATCTCCGTTTCCCTTTTTTTGTTTTTGCTATTCTTTCCTTAGCACAAATCAAAGTGTCGTCATCTCAGGTATATTAGAGTTATACAACAAATACGATTATATTTTAGTTATAAAAAGTAGAATTGTATATCAAAGACAACTGTATTATAATATCTAGCCACGCAGTTACGCGGTTAGATATGCTATTTTACACAACGATAAGGTTGCATATTTAGGATGTGTTTGGTACAGCTCCAGCTTCACCAAATTCGTGGATCTGGTAGAACTGGGTATTTCTAACTCCACTAGATCCATGGAGCTAAAGCTGTTGGTACATTAAGAGTGTACTCTTTCGTATGATTAAGCAGTGAAGCTTCTGCTGTCGTGAAAACTTCAAAGAAACAAAAAGGAGCCCTCCCCTCACATGGTTGCACCCATTATAGCGCAAGGGATTGTCGATCAACCAGCCAAGCCACCTATCCCCCAAGCCGATTTGCAGAAAAGCCCCTCTGTTTCTTCGAATTACGGATAGGTCCCTGTGGATTACAAATAGGTCATTCGCGATTTTTTGTGAGAGGAAGATTTTTTTCTTTCATCACGTTTGGGTCCCTGGCGCGCCGTTTTACGGAAAAACCTTCCCGTTAAGTTCAATCGCGAACAAGCTCTTTTCTAATTTTTTTAGGATAGCGGATAGGTCCAAAAACGTAACAAACAGGCCCTTGCTCCTTACGTCTAGGTCATTTCTCCGTTTTTTCCAGGAAAAATATTTTCATCGCTTTTTCCATCTACAATAAAAAAACACAGATTCGTCGCAAATTTATAGCAACCCATGGATTCGCCAACGGGTCATAACCGCGATTTTCTAAAAAAAACGTAGATTCGTCGAAGGATTATAGCAGCCCATAGATTCGCCGACAGGTCCTAACAGCCTATTTTTTTAAACAAATATGGAAACTGAAAATACGACCAGATTTCTCAAATTTTTCACGTTTCATCGTCAGCTCATATGTTTGCCAACAGGTCCTAACGCAAAAAAAAATACAAACAAAATAAATACAGATTCATCGCGAATTTATAGCAACCCATGGATTTGCTAACGGGTCGTAACTGCGGTTTTCTAAAAAAAAACGTAGATTCGTCGAAGGTTTATAGCAGCCCATAGATTCACCGACAGGTCCTAACGACCTATTTTTTTAAACAAATATGGAAACTGAAAATACGACCAGATTTTCCAAATTTTTCATGGTGTATCGTCGTACGCGACGTAACGTAGTGCGTTATCCTCGCTAAACACGATTTTCTAAAAAAAAACGCAGATTCGTCACAGTTCTATAGCAGCTCATGTGTTTGCCAACGGGTCTTAACGCAAAAAAAAAATACAAACAAAATTATATTTATATCTCTCTCCGGTTTTCGCCTAAAAACAAGAAACACTGACCGACGATTTAAAGCGGTTCATAGATTCGCCGATGGGTCCTAGCGACCCTTTTTTTTAAGAAAACAAGGAGATCGTAATTACGCAAAAAAACGAAAATACAATCATTTAGGTCTATAAATGGAACAATATTTCTCCGTTGTTCACACCGAACATATATCTGTACTTTGCCCATCTAAACTTGTATCATGGGTTTAAGACTATGATCCCACTACTTTAAATGATATGTCCATACCAATGGATCGTCTGCAAAACGGCGCAACGTAGCGCGCTATTATTGCTAGTTACAAAACAAAAGGGAAGAAATGCTATGACGTGAAAACTGAGATCAGATGCGGGGTACAGATGCAAATTTTTTACTTAGCTCTTTAACCAGGATAGAATTCTCACCATGGACAGGCTAGCAGTTAGAGGTTAGCTAAATAACATCTTCTGCCCTCTTTGTGGCTCTCGTCTGGAAATGGCTACACACCTCCTGCTCCTTTGCCCTTTCTCAAGACAGATTTGGAGAAGGGTCTTCTTCCTCCTAGGATATCAGCCCTTCAATTCGCAAAGAGTGATGAATATTTCCCAATGGTTGAAGCTAGTGTGACAATAAACGTCAAGGCGTTCACGCAAGCGTGTCAATGGAATCCTTATTTACATATTTTGAAATATTTGGAAAGAAAGGAATGCAAGAATCTTTAACAACCTCTATCATCCCCTGCAGAAGGTTTTCGACCACATTACGCAGGATGTCAACAATCGAAATATGGCGCTTCACTTTATTCCCATGGCTGCTGGTCATTAAGTAAAAATCATATCGTGTCTTAATTCTTGATGGTTGTTTTTTCTTTGGAATTTGATAAACATCAGCCGGATGTTTTATGTTCAAAAATCATCAAAAATATACGCCGTTTGATCTACTCAAAATTGGTGAGTTTTGATCTACTCACTAACAGGCTTTTTATGTAATAGTTAGGTCATTTAATCCAATGGTTCGAAATTTAGATGTCATTTATCACAAATCCACCCGGGAGCTCTTTTCTGCCTTCTGTTGTTGTACTTTCTTCGGAATATTAGAGAGCTCTTGCCAATCTTTAACAAAAAAAAAAACTGAGAAGAAAACAGGAAAACCATATGTTAGTTCAAACAGGTTATTTGTTCCTCGATTGAGATTCCTATCCACGAAAAATCTTGTACATTCAAAATAGAAAAACACTCTTATTCTTGGTATTACGACAGAATCATAACGAGTAATAATGAACAAATTAATCAACAACCAACAGTTGCTGATTTCAACTAAAGAAAACTAATCTTGGGACGTCGTCGTCGTCTCCAGCGACGATGGCAAGTCACGCGTCATCTCGTGAGCTACCATCCTCCTGCTCCGGTTGATGGTGATGAGGCACAGACAGACGTGCTCCTCCAGCTCCTCGAGCTGCTCCCTGAGGTCCTCCTCGCACTCCTCTTCCTCCTTGGCCACCTCCTGCAGCAGCGGCCGCTCCCCGTGTCCGCGCATCGCGATGCGCGCCACGTCGCGCCCGTGCTCCAGCTCGTCGTGCGCGCGCCGCACCATGCGGCTCAGCGTGTCCAGGTCGCGCCCCACGATGTACGCGCCCCGCGCCGCCACGTCCACCGTCGCGCCGGCGCGCGCGTAGTGCCGCTCGCTCACCTTCTCCGTCGCCCTCCCGGCCCACCTCACCGCGGCAGCTGGGCTGGCGCCCAATGCCGCGGCTGCGATGCCGATGCCGACAATGGCGTGCGCGGCGAGGACCACCGCTGCCACGATGGCCGCTGCGCACGCGCCGACGAGCGCGGCCGCGGCCGTGCCCGCGCGATGCGCGCTGCACGCACGAGCCTCCGGAGCCGGCGCTGCGCCGCGGCCAGGCGCGACGCGAGCGGGGCGAACCGCGCGTGCACCTCTTGGAACCCGGAGAGGCTGCCCGGCGAGAGCGGGTTGTCGAGGCGGACGTGCCGCGCGAGCGCGTCCATGGCGGCAGGGTCGTCACCGCCGTCGAGCCGCGCGAGAAACCGTCGGAGCGTGAGGTGGTGGCGCCGCGCCGCGCCGATAGCGGCGAGCAGCGCGGAGCACGCCTCGCACGCCTCCTGCGTCATGTCGAAGTACTCGAGCAGAAGGGTCTCCACGCTGCGGCGGCGCCGGCGCCTGCGGCCGGCCCCCGCGAGCATCTCCGGACTGGGCTCGAGGACGAAGTCGTCAAGAACGGTGTACGAGCAAGACTGCTCCATGGGTGCGGTGTGCTCGTGGTTACCGTCGACTTGGCTCAAGTCCTTGAAACTGGGCTTGGAAGAGAAGGCAAAGGAGGAGGAGGAGGAGAAGGTGCGCCTGAGGCGGTGGTGCGCGTGCGACCAGAGGTCGAGGAAGGACTTGGACCTGAAGGCCTGGCCGTACTCGTCGTCGACGTCGCGCGGAGTGCTGGTGGAAGGGGAGGAGTTGCTTCTCTGCATCATGGTCGCCGCTGCAAGGCGAGTCCGAGTTGAGTGAGTACGTAATTACACAAGAAGAAATCAGTTAAGCGTACAACTGTCTGCAAGCTAGGCTAGGCCGTCCCATGTGTAAGAGTAGAGGCGTCAAGGAAGCGACTTTTGAGAGAGAGAGAGAGAGAGAGAGAGAGCCTCACTCTTGGTCTTGCTGTTTGCTTGTTGCTTGAGATCGATGCAACCACCAGGAAGGAAGGAAGAAGGAGTAGAGTAATTCACTAGCTAGCATTTGCATAGCAGGCAAGAGAGTGCTAGTGTCAAGCATTGACAAGCTTTAGCTTATGCTAGTTCTACTTGCCATGCATTTTTTTTCCATATCGTTAATTTGCTTATCTTAAAGGACTAGCTAGCTTTGACTATAATATAAGGATCGCACTCCTGGCCGGCTAGATACAATTAAGACAAAATTAAGCAATCATCCATCACTTCTCTTCAACTTTTAAATCACAATTACCACGGCAAGGTCAAAAAAAAAAAAAAAAACTATAGCAGCTACCACAGGAGCTATCATTTGTCGCGTTTTCAATATTAAAAATTAAAAATTGAGTATGTATATAATATAAGTCACCCCTAAATAAATTATAAAACTATAGTATTTTACAAGATATTAATATTTTTAAAATGATAATATGAGTCAAGTCCGGAATCAACAAATATGCTAATACGTGTCAAAAATCATAACCGATAATTATATCGTAATGCTATTAACAACAAGTAAGAAATATGAATGTTTGATTGTTAAAAAATGGTAAGATGAAATCTTTTACTAGGTTTCCTTATAGTTCAGGCTTATAAAAGATGCCTTTGGGCCTTCTAATAATGTTGGATTTCAAAATAGATCCAACGTTTTAACTTATGAGTACCTATGTAGAATAGCGGAGCTATCGCTACCTACAAACTATGGCATATAGCAGAGTTATTACTAGTTTTAATGCTTGCAACTAATATAGCGGAATATAATAATGTTGGATTTCAAAATAGATCCAATGTTTTAGCTCGTGAGTACCTATGTAGGATAGCTGAGCTATCGCTAGCTACAAAACTATAGCATATAGCAGAGTTATTACTAGTTATAATGCTTGCAGCTAATATAGCGGAACATTGACCCGTAGCTATTTAAAACATTGGTTCTCTTTCGTAAATTAATGGACTGTACTAGCTACCTGTTTTTTGATTGCGTGATTTTTTGCTTTCTTACCCTCTTGACACACTTTTTTTTTCAAATCTAGCTCCCGTGCAAATGAATTTTTTAAAAGCCAGGTTTGTTTAAAAAAAAAAGTATGTCAGAGGCCGGCTTCGCAAACATTTGAAAGGGTAGGGATTATCGAGAATAATGCATGTGCATCAAGAAACATTCGTCGTACATGTGTAAATAAGCACATCTTAGCTAGTTTCTTTCAAGAAAGACAACAAGTCAAACAAAACTGAAACAAGGAAGAACAATGTAAATAAGTATGCATTTGCTAATTTGATCAAGCAAACAATAAGAGTGCAAAAAGGTCAAACAAATATATAGTTTTATATCATATATCGTCGTCCATGAAGTTGGCCGAAAAACCACACTGCAGAAGTTGCATGCTACTAACCGAAAATGTAGAGTATTTCCACAGTTTTCTAAACTAGTAGTAATTAAGATTGTCTCAACAAAGGTAGAAATAGAACACTCACGCGTGGCGAGGCTAAATATGGATTTAGCCAACGAAGGGGATGACGAAGACCTCATCTGACTCAGCTCGCTTGAACAAAACAAATCTATCTCTCTATTTTCTCTCAGTCTAGATTTCAATCACATAGCTCGCTGCGAGAGAACCTAGAATTAATTAACAATCCCGGTAACCTATGGAACTTGGAAATTTCATATCAAATTATGCCCCTCCCTCTTATATAGGGGATTCTGGAATGCGGTGAGAGAGAGAGAGAAGAGCTCTTGCAAGGCAAGAAACAAAACAGATAAGAGCAACACAGGAGAAAGAACACGAAAGCGCACAGCACATTCCATCACATGTGACTACTATGGTAATTAATCCCTCGGTCATAGATAGTTGCTGCTTTGAATATAGGTGCAATTAAACTTTCGAAACTTTGACCGTCGTTACCTTTCTAAATATTTAAATTAGATATATGAAAATTATATGTGTTGATTTGTTCTGAAGGTACTTTTATAATATTATAATTTTATCAGGTTTTATAAATATATTAAATAGAAATTAGTTGTCAGAATTGTGTTTTAAAAACAGAGTTGATGTTCAAAATAACAACTATTTGTGACAGGATATGCTGGCATAACTGTGATGTGTGCTGGCTTAATGTTGAGCCTGACATGAAATCGATGGTAAATTTCTCCGACGTGCAGGGAACTTGAGTAGGAATTGCTTCCTCCTCTGGTCGTTAGCTATTCTGGAGATTAAGAAGCCAATTAACGTTGAAGCAGAGACATCTGTTGAGTAGACGCAACGCTGCAGTGCAGAGTCTGAAATGTTGTAACTTTTAGCCCCAGAAAGCGAAAACAATCATGCGTGGCGTGTGTGTGTGTGTCTTACTTATCATGTCATGTCATGGTCGACTCGAGTTAATTCGTCTGTCATCAAATTCCGATCCGATCGAGGCTTACTCTGCCGTGCTGTGCTGATCGACAGAGCGGAGGATCAGCCGAGACCGAGAGCACTTAACTTGGTTCATTTCCAGCTTACGCATGGCCAAGGATCGAACGTCGTAACCATTTCCAGCTTACGCATGGCCAAGGATCATGTGACTGTATATATCTATGGCTTGTGCCCAGGATAAGGATATGACGAATTAATTGCTTTTTTTTGGCTTTGTTTGTTTGTTTGTGCGTGGCTTTTAGACATGTCACTCACGCACGCATAGCTCGATCTGCAGGATAGATCGATGAACTTAATTTCCTGATGTGTATCCATGTCACTCCCGGCCCGATCCACAAAACCTTTCAATCGACGCCATTTGTGTGTTTCCAGTCACAGCGGGAGTTTCATTATCATTTAATGAGATGACACATCAGCAAAAATGGTGACATGGTAAAGAAATTATAAGAAGAGAGAGAGAGAGAAGAGACGAGTTTCATCTGGTTGAAACCGGGTGCACATCGTTTCCAACACATTGGAAACCGAATGAAACTGCATTGAGAGCGCATCGTTTCATTCCACGCACTGAAACCGAATGAAACAACACCAAATAGAACATTTGATCACAACACCATACAATAATTAAATACTATGGCTAGCCTATGAAACTGTGCATTGGGAGGTTTTGTTTCATTTATCAACCTAAACCCCTTTAGATGATGTGGCAGTCCTGGAAACTGTGAAATGAAACTCGCCACTGGGAATAGACTCTAGATTGGCATTAAGCAATGGGGCATTTCTAATCCTGCTGAAATGCCGCGGCCCAAAAATTCCTCAAGGCCCAGCTTGTTTGTTGCAGATGGAAATTAACGATCGATATTCCTTAATTTCCGCTTGAACTAGGATCGTTTGTCTTTTGCCTTCTGAATAGCACTGTGCCAAGCATTTCCTGTGTGTTCTAAACGATTCCTAAACGACATGTCTGTGTTCTACACCTGGCCTGCACGTATCTCAACCTTACGTCGATCGGTGTGTTTAGGTCGAAAATAAGCTTAAGCTTGCGACCTGCTGTCGCCGACATGTTCATACTTTATTTTGAAAGGCAGAGAGCTGCGATTATATTAGATAGAAGCAGAACACGGGTACAATAGTGCAACAGGCTGCACCATTAGAGAAAAATTACATGATTATGAGGGTATGACATGTTCATACTTGATATAGATGTTTACGGCACTTGTGGAGAAGATTAAACTCCTATACCTAACTAAGGACGTTGACATATGCATATTTAAGATTTCACACGCTGGCTAGGTTCTACCCAGAGAGAGAGAGAGAACAAGAGATTGTCCTACTCTGTCAGCAATCGGCATTAATTGCTTAATAGTGAACCTTGCATATTGCATTTGGAACCACCTAGCTTTTACTTTGCAAAAAAGTGTTTTCTCAAGTAGGACTGACAATCACGCAAAGTGCATACAAGATTGACAAATAATTTTGCAAGTGCAATTTATTGACAAAAGTTCATCCACTGTCATGACAAGCTGCTGAACACCCAAGTGCTGAAAGGTGAGAGCTGGGATAACATGCTATGCTGTTATCCATGACGTTCCAAATGAAACGAGCGCCATGTTGAGTAGCTGGGATAACATGTTAGCTCAGTTTAAGCAAGACAAGCCACCTGTTATTATTTAATAATAGACCCAGTAAAAGATGCCGTATGAGTTTATACGCACTTGCTGTTGGTGATATATATATAAAAAAAATTTGTTAAGAGCCAAAAGCATGGTGATTGCTGACAAAAGACAGTCCGTCTGTCGCTTGAAGATAGCATATACTAGTTAAAGCAAGATGGAAAAGCGGCAAATTAAGATATGGTAGAGTTGAACAGGAGCTTAATTTTCCATTCATGAAAACTTCTTCTTCTTTGCAGAGACAAGATCTAACGGCAGATTATCGCGTGCACATCTCACCCCTGCAGATACACACGCTGCAAATATACACAAGTTCAATCATCCTCTTAATTTTGTACTGCCAAATAACTTCCTGCTTCTTTGGCCCTTCAGAATTGAGTTGAAGAGGTTCGTCGCAGTGAGCTCTTGGTAGGCAGGACCAGTGCAGCCACTTCCAGTTTCAGCTGTCCAGTGAGAATATTTTGGCCGGGATCAAGACGACCAACCAAATTTTATTAAGATCAAGAGAGCAAAACGAATAAAAGTATAAATATTACCGACAGAAAGACTATTAATTTAATCACACAAGACAAACAGCTGAACATTGGGCAGGATCAACATCTACTTGTGCTGGAATTACTAAGCTTGTTTAAGTTCAATGTATTACATGGAGAGAAGGTCCTAGTAACCGATTAGAGAGAGTGATCATGTATTTAGTCATCGCCAAACCCTCCTATATATCCAGGTATTTGTAACTGGAGTAAAATATTGCAGTTTACGAAGAAGCTTGCAAATGAAGCATCTTGAAGCGGCGAGAGAGAGAGAGAGAGAGAGAGAGAGGGGCATATGAAGCAAAGAAGATCACTTGAGTGGCATTAGTGAAGTTCTTCGAGGACTTCATTGGTGAAGTAAAGTGGCAGCGGTAGGCCAAATTTGAGTACCTCTTTGCACTGTTTCTTCAGCTTCAGGTTCTCGTCCACCAGACGACGAACCTCTTTCTCTAGTTCTTCCACGTATGCCTGCACACCAACAAATTACTTCACAATCCGTACGAATTGAGCTATTAAACTCCGACAATCTTGCAGAATACTAGTACTGCAGTTAAGAACAGGTGAGGAATTCGTCGATCAGCTGTCCTATTCAGATGATTGGTGGTTGAGATGCCATGCCAGCTTTCATGCATTGACCTTTTGTTTTGATATAATATTAGTTATTTTCGATGATTATTTTATTCAGGGCAGCATAAACATACTACCATGCGACTATATATCTGTCAGATGTCTTAAGCAAACGAGGAAGACGTAGTTAATTTGGAGTAGTTAGTTTGATGTAAGCTGAATTGAACGGGGGAATCTATATTTTTTTTGGACTCTCCGACATCAATCACATAATTAGCATTACCTAAATATCTTTCTTACTTCTTCTTTCAGCAACTTGGTTAATTATGTGTATTGATGATATTGTGGTCAGAGATCTCTTCATATCATGCATGAGTAGAGATTCAGTAACAGACTGTGTGAATTGAGACCTTTTGCTTCTTGTTTCCTATGGCTTGTTGCATCTTCTTATAGAACTTGTTTGTATCTTTTAACAGCAGTTTGGTTGTAATTGTGTAATAATTGATTGGCTGTATACATCTCACACGATACAAAGGCCGAGAGATATAATATTCTATTATCTAAAAAATTTTCCAACTAATCACGTACTTCCAATGTCCAGGGACGGGTCGTCCCGACCAGCGTTCCGAATTGTGCAAAAAATTCACTGAAATTCAGTCTTTTCAGCGGGTCCCGAAATACATTTATCGCAGTTATATTCAATGGGTTCATTTAAATTTTGGTCAAAATTTATCAAAATTCAAATTTTGTGACAACCATTTCGTCTTGAAATGGTGATTTTGGTGGGCGCTGAAAAAGTTTTTAAAACAAAATTCGAAACCTTTGTCCGGAGTCATACTCTGTGATGCTCTGTATTGATCCTTTTGCTGTTTCTTCTAGTGCTAGAGTAGGATTAGGTTCAACTCACCCTTAATTTTGGAGTTTTTCTAGTGCCTACAGGGATGATAGATGTGATAAAAAGAATTAAGCAACTTGTTCTGATATTAGTACTGTGTGTTAGGTGAGAGAGAGAGAGAGCACTATTCAAAGAAGAGATAAACATATATATTTAGTCCATGTTGACTAAAAATTATTAGCAAGAGAAACCACATTCCATTTGTCTTTTCGGACGCCTTTAACACATTGACCAAACTCAGTCACTACTTTCAGAGTTTCACCATCTTTCACTATTAATCTACTCTTTTAATTTCATCGTTTGAGGTTGCATGTAGTCTTCAATAATTTTCATATGTAAAATCCATTGGGACATTTTTTAGTAATTCAGTGGCGATTTAGCCATGTATATAGAGCAGTACGTGAAATAACTAAGAAACTCTGAAATCTAAATACTGGTATGTATACGCTTGCCGTATACTATACGTAACGTACATGAGTGTGCACAGGTGTACGTACCCTCTTCCTTGCCCTGGAGCGTAGCGCGGACTCCCGGTTCCTCATCATCCTGATGGTCCTCCGGTCGTCGCCACTGCCGCCGCTCTGGCGCACCTCCATCTCGACCTCGTCGCCGGCGAACCCGGCGAGCGAGACCGGCGTGGCGGGTAGCGCGTGGCCGGCGAGGACGACGGCGCCGTCGTCGTCGTCGTCCCGCAGGGTGGAGATGGAGAAGAGCGAGCTGCAGCCGCTCATGATGCTCAGCTGCGGGCTGTCCGGCTCCCTCCACGCATCCGGCGCCGCGTGCACAGCCATCTGGTAGCGGTGGTAGTTGGCCATGGCCGCTGGTCTGGGCTGGGCTCTGGACTTGGATCGGTGAGGAGACAAAGAACAACAACACTAACAACCAGTAATAAACCTTGATCAATCCACAAGGGAGTTAAGATCTGTACCACAAGTACTGTACTGTACTGTACCAAACCACCACTATTAATTAGTGGTGCTGCTTGGATATTTGAGTGCCGCTTAAGCTATCTTAGCTAGCTAGCTAGCATTTGAGATCGAGTACCTAGCTCACTTTGCTCTATGAGATATTGCTAGCTTTAAAGGCTTTCTAGTACTGCACTAGTACTTGCTTTTGCTAGCTGTAAGACGGATATTTCATCTTCTTCATGGCCCTGTAGTAGCGGGGATTATATATACTAGGCTGTAATGCGCGCTACGCTGCGCCGACTGAATTTCGATAGCATGAGCTCAGGGAAAAAAGGTGGAGGAATCTGTATTTTTTTTTGTGACGAAAATATTTTTTCCGGTTTTTTTTTGTGGCGAAAACATTTTTTTCGGTGACGAAAACATTTTTTATGGGAAAAACGGGAGGAATCTGTGTTTTTTTTGTGACGAAAATATTTTTTCCGTTTTTTTTTGTGGCGAAAACATTTTTTTCGGGTTTTTCTATGATTTAAAACATTTTTCCTGAAAAACGGAGGAATCATGTTTTTTTGTATGAAAACATTTTTCCGTTTTTTGTGGCGAAAACTTTTTTTCGGGTTTTTCGATTTGAAAACATTTTTCCCTAAAAACTAAAAAGGACTCGAACGTAAAAGCGAGGATCTGCTTTGTTATTTTTTTGGACCTATTCGCTATCCTGAAAAATTAGAAAAGGGCTTGTTCGCGATTTGAAATTAACGAGAGGCTTTTCCGTAAAATACCGCGCCTGGGACCTAAACGCGAAGGGAAAAAATATTTTCGCCTCACAGAAAATTACACAGGGACCTATCCGTAATTTCGAAGAAACAGAGGGGTTTTTTCGCAAAACGACGAGGCGACACGTGGACGCCCTGAACGCTCTCCATTTCTTTCGACTATAATAGGAGGATTATACACACACGTATGCAGTCGGCAGAGATGTGCTAATCTAATTAAGTGTCGCTACATATATATATAACTAGCAAGGGGTGACCGCGCATTTGCGCGACTAGATTTTTAACGGTTTATAGTATTAAATGATATAACTTATATGCTTGAGTATATATTAACGTATTTTGTAGATTATTTAGATTTTTAAGACAACATGAACATTAGAAATGACGATATATAGAAACTTTAAGAAAAATTTAACTTAAGAGATGTAATTGAAGTAAAAGTTTTGATAGAAGAAAATCATTAAGAATAATAAGTTGTTGGGGGTTCTTAGAAACGTAGCAACTTTTCATCTTGCATTGATCATGTAGCTATATACGTTCTTTCTTTGTTAGGAATTGATCTTTTTTTTTTCAAAATATATGTAACACATGTATCTCTATTTAATTTTAAGTAATATGCTGATTATTTTACATGGTATTAGAGTGCATTGCTCATGTATACACTGATATGTCATGGGCGACTTACTTTGAACGTATCTTTCTCACAAGCTGGTTGCTCCGTAAAACCATATGTCTTATATTTCTTATTGATCGTCTCATAACTTTTATGCTTTAACCGCTAATAGCAAACCTAATTTTTTATCGACCCCTCTTAACTGCTACCCTTTTAATACAATACTCTATCGTATAACTATATTGTATTTCTTTTCAATTATTACTTAATGCTGAACATTACGACATCAATATGCAATGCATACATGTACAAATATTGCTTATCCCTTACCCGGGACACACGTCATGCTCTCACCAATGGCCTCAAGTCTATTCCATAGAGTAGCGTCATCTCTACTATAAGGTTTTTGCAACTTGTTTTGATTCAAACGAATTCATGCATGCATATACACATGTAAGATATTATATATGCTTGATTTACGCTTGTTCCATATCGGTCGCTTATCTTATTCGATGTTTGTCAACTCAATAATGTTGCTTCCTCAATAACACAACAACCTCCTATCTTCTATGATGCTAGCATGTTTGCTTTAGTCGTTATCTAATAATATACATATGTCCCTAGCAACGATGACACATTTCTAGCTACCCAATATATATATATATATATATATCCACAATAGCTCGTCTTCTATGTAAAGCCTCATCTCCTCTCTCTCATGATCTCTCCATCATCAAGCTTCGTTTGTTGCTGACTTCTTCAACAATGCAGACGCATATTACTCGTCATCGCGGTTTTTGGCTCCTTTGGTTTTGGTTTTTCTCTTTTTATTTTATTTTTATTCCAAAATATTAGTTATTTTTTCTTGAATTAATACAAAAATCCAATGGCTAATGTTTCTTTAATTTTTTTATGCCGGATTATATTTAATTAGAAATTCATATGAAAATTGAATTAGAATTCTTGTGCAAAACAAATTATCCTTTTTTGTTTGTTTGAATTCCAAATTATATTTGTGTGCTGCTGGATCATACATGATATAGATTTTTTTAATTTAGTTTTAGATTGGAATCGTATCCAAATCCAATTGGTATATTTTTTATTTTATTTTTATTTCGCTTTAGAGTTCAGTATGGAAATTAAATTGCTATTTTTATTTTATTTTTATTCTAAATTTTAGTTTTAGATTGGTATTCGTATACAAATAAAATTACCATTTTCAATTTATTTATTTATTTGAATTTTATTTTTATTTTGATGTTCATATAGAATTCAAATTGCTACTTTTATTTTATTTTTACAGGAATTTTGGTTTTTTATTATACTTGACATAGACTCTTTATTTTGATGTTCGTATGGATATCAAATTCCATTTTTATTTTTTATTTTGAATTTTTGTTTTTTATGTTGGAATTCATATTCAAATCTAACTACTAATTTTTATTCCAAATTTTAGTTTTATTTTGTTGTTCTTATGGAAATCGATTACTAATTATATTCTATTTTTGTATTCGTAATTTTTAAAATTTTATTCTGAATTTCAATTTAATTTTGATGTTCGTATGGAAATTAGATTATTAATTATCTTTTATTTTTGTTCCAATTTTTTTATTGTACTTGGACTCTTTCTTTTTAATTGTATAGAAATCAAAATTTTGATTTTATTTTATTTTTATTTGGAATTTCATTTATTTTTGTATTATACATAACATAAACTTTTGTATTATACATGGCACAAACTTTTTCTTTTAATCTAAACCATTATAATCTAGACCCACTACGATCAATGGTGTAGATATTTCTCTTTTTTCTCTTATTAATATGGGAATTTTTAGACTTGAGAGTGAACGTGGTGCTTTCTTTTAATTCTGCTTTAATAACATAATAGATAGATTAAAGAGGGTGGCGTTGCTGATGTCCTACGTACGCCTGCATGCTGCTTAGCTAGCTAGTTAGCTCCAAATGGGCCGATTAATTACTTAATGTCGATTTAATCTTTCGGTTTTTTTTTAACATGCAAGTATGCAACTGCTAGCTAGCTTGTGATCAAGGAGGTGTACGTATCCTCTCCTCCTCTTATGAAAAGAAAGGAAAGAAAATAAAACAAGGGAAGATGCATGGATGTGAATGGTTGCACCCATTATAGCGCAAGGGATTGCCGATCAACCAGCCAAGCCACCTGTCCCCAAGCCGATTTGCAGAAAAGCCCCTCCGTTTCTTTGAATTACGGATAGGTCCCTGTGGATTACAAATAGGTCCTTCGCGATTTTTTGTGAGGGGAAATTTTTTCTTTTCATCGCGTTTGGGTCCCTGGCGCGTCGTTTTACGAAAAAACCCTCCCGTTAGGTCAATCGTGAACAAGCCCTTTTCTAATTTTTCAGGATAGCGGACAGGTCCAAAAACGTAACAAACAGACCCTTGCTCCTTACGTCTATGTCCTTTCTCCATTTTTCCCGGGAAAAATGTTTTCGTCGCTTTTTCCATCTACAATAAAAAAACATAGATTCGTCGCAAATTTATAGCAACCCATGGATTCGCCAACGGGTCGTAACCGCGGTTTTCTAAAAAAAACGTAGATTCGTCGGAGGTTTATAGCAGCCCATAGATTCGCCGACAGGTCCTAACGACCTATTTTTTTAAAACAAATATAGAAACTGAAAATACGACCAGATTTCTCAAATTTTTCACGTTGTATTGTCATACGCGACGTAACGTAGTGCGTTATCCTGGCTAAACGCGGTTTTCTAAAAAAACGCAGATTCGTCAATGTTCTATAACAGCTCATATGTTTGCCAACGGGTCCTAACGCAAAAAAAAATACAAACAAAATAAACACAGATTCGTCGTAAATTTATAGCAACCCATGAATTCGCCAACGGGTCGTAACCGCGATTTTCTAAAAAAAACGTAGATTCGTCGAAGGTTTATAGCAACCCGTAGATTCGTCGACAGGTCCTAACGACCTATTTTTTTAAACAAATATGGAAACTGAAAATACGACCATATTTCTCAAATTTTTCACGTTATATCGTCATACGCGACGTAACATAGTGCGTTATCCTGGCTAAATGCGGTAAAACAAGAAACACTGACCGACGATTTAAAGCGGTTCATAGATCGTCGACGGGTCCTAGCGACCCTTTTTTTTAAGAAAACAAGGAGATCGTAATTACGCAAAAAAAAAACGAAAATACAACCATTTAGGCCTATAAACGGAACAATATTTCTCCGTTGTTCACACCGAACATATATCTATACTTTGCCTATCTAAACTTATATCGTGAGTTTAAGACTATGATCCCACTATTTTAAATGATATGTCCATACCAATAGATCATGTGCAAAACGGCGCAGCGTAGCGCGCTATTATTGCTAGTATACATATATAGAGTATAGACATGGCATGCATATTGGAGGCAGTTGACTAAACCCACTATTACAGACAAATTTAGCTTAGCTAAGGTATTAATTGGAGCTGGAAGGCTGTGATAATCACCAATCAGGGCCCGAGATTAGCGGTGTAAAAATTAGCAACAGCTGTCCGTAGCATCCATCATATATATATATGGCCCGTTAATTTGGCAGGCATATATCAGGCCAGAGTTTTAGGAGCCGGAGCTGAAGATGGATGGATGTTCTGTCTGCTTGATGCAGACGGTCCCAATTAAACGCGCGCGGTCGATCGATCCAGCTAGCGAGGACGGATGGACGCATGCTTAATTGCGACCGCACATCCGATGAAGATGCCGCCGGTACAACCGGAGATCGAGATCGATTGCGATCCCTGACGGCGACAAGATAGATTAGCATATATATATATGTGAAACATGCATGCGAGCATACAAGAAGAATTGTGGTGATGGGAGGGAGCGAGCATCCATCCATCGAGCGAGCTATTAATTTGCCAAAAATGCATCCGCTGATTTCAGAATGTTACATAGATCGATCAGTACCTATTTCGCGCTCATGCATTCTCAGTCTCATGCATGTGCATACATAGGGCGCGCGTCCTAATTACCATAAGTTAAGCCTGGTTTGGATTTGGAGATCGAATCCGTTCTTCAAATGGTCTTGCCTGCCTTTCTTTCCAAGAACCATGCACGGCCTTTGCTCGGTTTGTCTTGTAGCACTACTAACTCATCATGCCACACCTCACACATATATATACACCGTTTTGGTGCGAGATAGATGAGTTGATACTATCACCATTAATTATCACATATGCCCCAAGGAACATGGGGCCATACGTTAGATTGTATTCTATTGTCACAGTGTTTTGAGAAGTTAATTAATTCAGCAGATAACTACTTCAATCAGAAGTTGCTGCCTAACACATATATACAGATACAGTCGCTCTCTCCAGAACATACACAACTGCAAATCATTGGAATAGAATTGTAGGGGATAAGTCATCGAAGGCCCCAAGTCAAAGTCTGGATAGCAACTTCAGCATTTACACACAGGGTGTAGTTATTGTGGCTTGCATTATTCTATCTCTTTTTCTTTTTTTGATTATTTTGTTGTGATGTCTGCACTTTTGGTCTCAAACTCTCAATGTGCAATATACTACCAGATTTTTTCAGCTATCCCATAACCTAAATTTAACTTTGTCCTGACCCATGAAACTCTATGTATCCTGAAACCTAAACTAATGCTTGTTCAGATCCTTAATCATCCAGTTTTTCGATTCATGGCAATTGCCGAGTAAGAGCCATGCCAATTGCAAGCCAAGACAAACCAAAGTGGAACACTCCTAGGTGCAAATTATTAACTTCCTTTTCAGAAAAAAAAAATAGATGCAAATGTCGTCACCTGATTAGGAAGCTTGCGCTTTTGACTCTGGCGTGCATTTGATTTAGACTATAAAAGGCCTACATTTCTGAATGACCAAGATATGTTTGTATACACCGACCTTAGGATGCCTAATCTATCTATCTATTATATATTAAAAGCTCATAGCAAACATTTTAGAGTTACTAAGAAAGTCTGAAGGCTGTAGTTGAAGGAAAGAAGAATAGGAGGAAAGAGAAAAATAAAGCATGCACCCATAGGAATAAAATGCTGCCAGAAGAGAAACAAGGAGGGAGACGAAGGGAGAATGAAAACAGAAATTGCGACTGATGGTACGTTTTCTTGGCTTCTGATCTCTCGAACGCTATTAGTTGTGCTTTCAGCATTCTTAATTTTTGATACAATGATAGGCGGTAAGAAAAAGTATCGCCATAGAAAAGAGCATTTTTTAGATTGATCTAGATTTTAGTATAAATTAAGTAGTGCCACGTTATAGGAAAAACATCTAACCCTTAATTCAGCATACTCTAGCAAATGATTAATCATTGACTAACAAATATATGTTTAACTTTGAGAGGCAAAGCAGGAGATAGAATTGAAGCTATAGCATGGAATTGAACAAAAAGAGAGAAGAATACATGTTAAGAACATTAACTCAGTCGGATCATACATGCATGCAAAGACCAAAATCCGAAAGACTAGCAATAAATTTTTTTTTTTTTTGAACGAAAGGCAGGAGCTCTGCCAAATGCATTAAGAGAGGAAAGAACACCAATCAGTTTACGAGAAGGGGGAGAGGAACCAGCTAAAGAAACAACAACGTACAAGAAAGGAAAGGATCTCCCCGGTTGAAGCCCGGAGAGCCGACCTAGAAAAAGCTAGAGACAACCGGTTATAAAAACCCTACAGCACCCCGAAAGCAACTTGGCGATTGCCGATGTCCTGAGAGATAGCGCCGAGCACTTGTTGCACCGTGCGGTAGGAGTTGCTGAAAATCCTGTTGTTTCTCTCTTCAAACGCTTCGGAGGGTATACGCGATCGCCCCATCAAAATCCTTCCGCCTGCAAGGTGGAAGCCGCCGCCGTGAGTCATACCACCAGGACGCATTATCAAGCTGTCCCGACGGTGGCTGCACACCGAGACCGATGTGAAGACGATTTAGCACCGCCCGCCAGACCTGTTTTGCAAACGGGCAAAGCAGCAGCAAATGGTTGGATGTTTCAGGGTCCGTGCCGCAAAGAACGCACGTAGCAGCATGCGGCCACCCCGCAAAGAAGCTCGCGGATGTCAATAGCCCGTCTGCACAAATAACCACGCAAAGAACTCGCACTTCCTTCCGCCAAGCTCGCCATATCATCTCGTATGATGGATCGGTAGTGGATCCAATAAATTGTGCCTTATAAGTTTAACCGCCGAGTAAACTCACTTGACGACCACTTCGGTGATGGTATCACGGACGTCGCGGTTGTAGTTGCACCGCCAAGCCGTAGCCAAAGCGAAAAGAATTCGGAGCTGCGTCGCGGTAGTGATCCGACGCAGAGGACGAATCAAGCAAAGATGCAACAACAACTCCTTGACCTTCCCCGACTGTTCTCGATTAGTTTGTAACATGACGGGCGATGTCCGCAGGAGATCGACCATGGAGCCACTTAGATTCCCGAAGTTAGCGGACTCGCCATCCCCTATGGAAAGGGTGGTACCGCATAAAAGAAAGCACGATCTGCGGCGTCACAAGGAAGAGAAGAGCCGCCCAAGGTTTTGATGGCCATTCGAGTCAAACCACGCCAACAGAATCGAGTGCCCGCCCAAATCATCAATATCTTTTATGCCCAAACCACCTAAATGTTTGATCGACAGATCTTTCTCCAATTAACCAAACAAAGTGTCCCCGTTACAATCGTGGTCACCTTTCCACGAAAACTACGGAAAGCTTGTCGAAACACTTAGCGACCCAAGTGCCAAACGGAAGATAGTCGGTGGTAGACCGCGAGCGAAGTGAGGACCGAGTTTATAAGAATCAAACGGCCCGCCCCGGACAACGACCTCCCTTTCAACTCTGCAAGGCGACTACGCGCTTTGTCGATAAGAAGCTGCAGTCCGATCTTTTAAGCTTCGTCGGACGGAGGGGAAGCCCAAGATACTTGCACGGGAAGGAGCCCAACGTGGCCGGGAAGTCCTGCAAAATTGATGTCAAGTCGATTGCGTCGCACCTGATTGGGTAGACCTCACTTTTTTGAATGTTTGTATGAAGGCCCGTGGCACCTCCAAAGAAGATCAGAATCTCGTGGATTGCTTTCAGTTCCTCACTGATTGGTCTCATGAATATAGCGACGTCGTCCGCATAAAGGGAGACCCTTGATGAGGCCCATCCTACCGGGATGGAAGAAATGATAGATGCGTCCGCCGCCTTAGCAATTAATCGCTGGAGAGGATCCATTACTAGGATGAAGAGCATAGGGGACAAGGGGTCACCCTGTCTTAATCCCCTCCTGTGCCGAATCAAGGTACCTGGGATGCCGTTGAGGAGGATTCTTGAGGAGGAAGAAGCCAGAATCATAGAAATCCACTCCCTCCAGCGCCGGCCGAAGCCGAGGTGCTCTAGCAGGTCGAGAAGGAACTCCCAACTGACCGAGTCAAAAGCTTTGGCAATATCCAACTTGAGGAACAGAGAGGCGATTTTTTCCTGTGAAGCTCGGAGGCTAAATTTTTCGCGAACAGGAAGTTGTCCTGAATGGATCTTTTCTTGACGAAAGCGCTTTGGCAGTGCGGAACCAAACTCTGAAGAAAAGGCGTCAACCTGGCGGCAAGCACCTTAGAGAAGATCTTTCCCGTGCTATGGATGAGACCGACGGTTCGAAGTGCGCTATCGCATTGCATCCTCGTCTCTTAGGCAACAACACTATGTCCGCCGAGTTGAGAAGAGACAAGAAGCGACCGCTCAAACCATGTAGTCAGCTGGAAGACCTGCACAAGATCCTCTTTGATGATGTCCCAACACTTTCGTAAAATATACTGTGAAACCGCCGGCCCAAGGTGCCTTTTCGGTTGGCATAGAAAATATCACCTCCTCCACCTCATCTAGGTGAAAAGGATCATCAAGGGCGTGCCTTTAAAGTCCCTTTAAAGTCCCTTTACTAGCAATAAATTTACATGGCATCTATATTCAAGCATGAGGAAGTACCTTTAAAGTCCAAGCGCTAACTAAAACGAAGTAATATATCTAACCGTGTAATTGCACGGGCTATTTTGCTAGTTTTTAAAAGAAGCAAAAGCCACCGTATAGAAAGAGACAAACATGTAATGCATCATCAGCTGTATAGCTGCAGAACACATTCCTGATAAAATTATTAGGAGCAGTGATTCTGTGAATGTGAGCAAACCTTGTAATCTTCTCAAAACATCAAGGGAAAGGAAATAAGCTCCATTTGACACTTGGGACAAGCACCATCCTCAATGTTCAGATTTCAGGCTTAGATCCCCCCTCACAGGCAACTTGGTAGAATAATATAATTACGTACACATTGTCTAACTAATCCCTACTGAAAATAAAGTGACTAACTAGCAAACCTCACATAGTTGGCGTTGAAAAATAACAATATTAGCCCCTAGCCATTACTACCCTAGATGTATATTGTGATATGTTTCTCTATGATGTTCAGACATCTCTTTTCTTATTGACAGGACACTGTATTGATCTCATACGTGTACATGAGTGACAGAAGAGAGGGCTAAATATCAGTTTGCTAAATGCTAATCAGGATTCAACATAGCTACTGACTAGTTTAAAATCTTATCATCCCTTAATCAAGAAATCAACTGTCTCCCCAATAGTACAAGTTGCCAATTCTGGCAAGAAAGTGAAGATTACATGTACTTGGACACTGTGGCCTGAACTTAATTATTGCTGTCAGATTTCAACAGCCTCGTCGGAAGCTTCCAGTTTTGACTTGCAGTTGGATAGATCTTGTATTTTCTTAACAAATATGTGTTATTCTTCACTATTGTTTGAATATGTTTTTGTCTGCAATTCGAAAATATGCCTAGGAGGTCTTGTGCAAGTCTAAGGTGGAAGAAATTAAAAACCAATTCTTTTTTCTCCACCCAATTTTGCCTGCCATACACGCGCGCGCGTCAGCAAATGACTTTATTTTCGGAGTCGCCTGTTTGCATCGATCACGTCTTACATACTACGTAATCCATTAAGTTAATTGACAACTATAAGTCGTGTTAATTTCGCGTGTGGCATCATGAACACAGTGGAGACTGGAGAGCAAGGTTGTGTAAATGCAGTTGCAGCTTGTCTGTTTGGACAGATAGAAACTGGAGTAATGTTGATGTGTAAATGCAGGCGGAATTGTGGAAACAACAAAGTGCAGCCACCATGCATGGATAAGGGATTGGTACATGTCAGGCTGCCAACTTTAGTCCATGCTAATTAAGTATCCGGCCAGAGGTTAGGGCTCCTGAATTTTAAGTTGGGAAATGGACGAAGCCTCAGTTGATCCCACAGCCGCAGCAGCAGGTAGAGCCCTAGCAAGCAAATCGCATGCCGCAGCCGGGAGTAGCTAGTTTTGCCGGGGTGATGCATGGAGACCTCCGCGATCGTCATCTCAAGCTCGAGCACATGAAGGAGGCCATCGCCACTGCTGGCCCGTTGGCCGTGGTGCCATCGGTGGTGTGTGCTCTTGGTTGAGCCACCCATGCCATGAGAAACAGAATCGCTCTTGGTTTTCTTTTCGGTAACTGGTGCAACCAGAGAATTGGTGAAACTACGGTGCAACTCAACTAGAAAAAGTTTCAAACAATTCTGAAAAAAATCATGGATGTACATCTCAGCTTACTCCATCTACATATAAAATTTCATGATCAAATTCGTCCTGTGCTAGAAGTTACAAAAAAGACAAAGTTGATCATGAACAGCACAGGACGAATTTGATCATAAAATTTTATATGTAGATGGGGTAAGCTGATATGTACATCCATGATTTTTTTCAGAATTTTTTGAAACTTTTGTTAGTTGGGTTGTACCAACATGTGTGATTGCACTGGATATTTTTCTTTTCTTTTCTTACCGGCAGAAGCCCTCGTACACATCACAGGGAAATTCCCTCAAAAAGCGCCCCCCACCCACCCACCTCTGCCTTTCTAATGGGCCGGCCCGTGGCTCGGTATAGTCCAATTGTATACGGGCCATATCAGCATGGTCCAATAGCCTAGGCCATACTTGAGTCGGCACCTCGGCCCAACGAGCTGGTATGGCATAGCCCGATTACAGCACAGGTTGGCATGGCACGATTCGATTAGGCCAGTTTTTGTCTGTTTTCCCGATTTTCGAATTTCTAGCTATTTTATAGCCATTGGACGCTAAAAAATTCTAAAAAATACCAAATTTTTTGTTATAAATAAGGTAGCAGCCCCCTTATTTCCCTACTAATAAACTTACGATCTCTTCTCTGCATTCTCTTGTGAAAATTCTCTTGCTTTCGGTGCTAATTTGGCAAAATTCAAAATAATTTTGCCAAAAATCCGTAATTCGGCTTCTATCAAGCAATCAAGGTAAGAATGGTGTTTAGAATGGTGTTTTAAATTCTTTTAGTGTTCTTATTTTTTTCTATGATATAAAATTAATAATAGCATAGTTATTTCTTGAAACTTTCTTATAGAGCACCAGTATTTTGCATCCTTCCCAGCTTATGATTTCAAAGTTTTATCCGAGGAGCTTCTTGCATCCTATCAAACTCAATAAGATATAGTACCTATACCATCCTCAGGCTTTACATGTTCTACTGCGTCGGCAATCATCGAAGCAAAAAAATCAAGACGAAGTACATCAGGAGTCTGGAAAGATTTTGAGCACATTTTTGAAACATTAGACAGCGTTTAGAGTTGATATGCTATTTGTAAATATTGTAAGTATAAATTAATTACGAAATTTTTTGATGGAATGGGGACTTGAAGAGACATGTTGAGAGCTGTAAAAAAATAGAGATGGCTTTGAGATAGACACAGGTGCAGTACAACCCGACGATACGGTACATCACTAGGACTACAATCTCGAGGTAGCTCATGAATCTCTTTATCATTTAATCGCTTCTCAAGATCTATCTTTAAACTTTAGTGAGTCATCAGTATTTGAGAACTATATTAGAACCGTTCATAATTCAAAGTTTTTTGTAGTTTCTAGAAAGATAGCAATTATAGATCTGATTAAATACTATAATAATTATCGTAGTAAGCTAAAAGAGTTCTTTAATACCTATACTTTTTCTGTGTCTTTGACATCAAACATATAGAGTGGTAGGGCTAAAGAGGATTACCTTAATGTAGTTGCACATTATGTAAGCAATGACGGGCAACTAGAGAAGAGAATTATAAGATTCAAATTAATTAATGTAGCACACACTGGTGAGAATATTGCTGATTGTATTGTAAAAGTTGTAGAAGATTTTGGCCTCATAGATAAAATTTTTATAATAACATTAAATAATACTGCAACAAACACTTTTGCAAGGACCATTCTTATTCTGTTTTTTAATTCGTACGCCAAATCTTTCTTATTACATCAACGTTGTATTTGCTATATTATTAATCTTATTGTTAAATCCAGTTTGAAGAGGTTTTCTCATGTTAAGTTTTTATTTGGCAAAGTTTTTAACGAGATAGCCAAACATGATAAAACTCATTATTTAATTCCAACTAGTCATGTGTCCGTACGTTGCAACGAAAACTCAATTTGTGACAAAAATTTATTTGCAAAAGCACTAACTTTATATGAATAATATTATTCAATTTGAATGTACAATGATTGAAACTCAATGTGCGATAAAAAGTTTATTTGCAAAGAGCACTAACAGTGGCAAATGTGGGTAATTAAAAAGCAGTGGCAAAGATAGGTAATTTTGATGAAGTGACGTGGGAAGAAACTCTTGCTTTATATAGTAGAGATTATTTGTCTCCTTTTACAATTTTATTTCATAATTTTTTTGCTTTTCCTAATTTACATATATTTTTAAAAAGTTTTACGATTTTCTAATTTTTCATTTTTTTAGACCAGCACGACATAGTTTTATTCCATAGCCAGATGATCTAAACCTGAAATTTTAGAAAATGACACTCAATTCGTGCACCTCTTCGGCTCTATGTATGAAATGTGAGTTTATCTGAGTTATTGACAGTGGGTCAGGATGTTAAATACCGAAAAAAAAACGAATTTTAAAGGTGAAATATTTCGATCTAAACGGACTGTGCAGTGGCGGGCCGCCAATCGGCTATTTGGCCGGCCTTCATCTGGCCAGGACTAATCGCCGCCGAAGCATCCCCGCGCTGCCGGCGACTACGCCCCCTGTTACCCCCACCTCCTTACCAACACCCACTCCGCGCCGCCGTACTCCCACTCGTTGATCGGACCAGCAGCTACGGGTACGGCCAGGAGCTGTACGCGCCCAAGGCGGCCGTGGGCGGCGATGCGCCAGAGGGGTACCGCGCCGAGGTCGTCGACTTCTGCGCTGTTTGATGATTAGGGGAGGTCGATTAGTTCGACGAAGGAGAGAGGTGGGGGTAGTGCGGCGAGCCCGAAAATTGGACCATTGTGGAATGTAGGCTAGTTGAGAACAGAGGTCAAGTAGAGTTGTTTATTGCATAAATCATATGTAATAAAATGAATGGTATATTAGGAATTATGAGATGGATATTTGTTTTCGTTGACTAAAAATACTAACTTTATTAAACAGTGAAGTTAGAACTTAGTGTTGGAAATATAAAGCACGGCACATCCTTCCCCATAAGCTTAAGCTTTTGGGTGAATTGGCTGGTGTATGCAACTCAATATGGTATCAGAGCTCCGGGTTATCTCCCGGTGCTTATTCCTTCCGCTGCTTTCCCTACTATCGCGCCGATCTCCGTGATCGTGCTGCTCTCTCCGTGCCGCGGCCTCCGTCCGGCACGTCCACCCACTCGTCGACCCGTCGCCGGCCACCGACGGCCGCGTTGTGAACGTCGCGTCCTTCTCACTTTCTAGTCTCCTTTCTCGCCTCCCACCTGTTCGCATGGCAGGTCCATTATCTGAATCGACCACCGCCAGAGGTTGAGGCGCTCCGCGCCGCCGCCAACCGGCGTGCCCTCGAGGACCAACGCCACCGATGAGGAGCGCCGCCACAGAAGCCAAACCGGTGAACGCTCACGCTTGAGGCCGAGCGTGAGGAAGCTGATCGCTGTCGCCGCGAAGCCGAGGCCGACGCGCTCCTCATCACCAACCTTCACGCGCAGGCGGTCGCCCTCACGAACATCAGGGCTCTTGTCCCCATGGTTCTTGAGGTCGGCTCCACCTCCTACTCCAAGTGGCGCGGCCTCCACCTCATCACCCTCGGCAAGTACGCCCTCACCGATCACGTGCTCTCCGACGACGTTCATCCTACCGTCGCACCCTGGCATCGCATGGACTGCGTCGTCATCTCTTGGATCTTCGGCACGATCTCCACCAACCTCCTTGAGATTGTTATGACCTCCAGCGATCCGGATCATCAACCGTGCAGCCGGCACGTCTGGCGCGCCCTCGAGGACATGTTTCTCGGCAACAAGGAGACTCGCGCCATGCTGCTCGACACGGAGTTCCGCACTCTGTCCCAAGGTGATCTATCTGTTACTGATTATTGTCGTAAACTCAAGACCATGGCAGATCAACTCGGCAGCCTCGGCGAACCCGTTCTCGATCGAACTCTCGTCTTGACCGCATTGCGTGGTCTCAACGATCGGTTCCAACACATGGCCTCCTACGTCAAGCGCCAGAAGCCCTTCCCGACGTTCGACGACATCCGCAACGATCTCCTCCTTGAGGAGCTCACCCTCAATGACAAGAAAGCATCACAGTCCATGGCGCTGCTCTCCACCGGCGTTCGCTCGTCTGCAGGTTTGCTTGGTGGCGCTCCCAACCCCGCTGGTGGCACCCCTCGCGGCCCTCCGCCCAGCGGCGGGGGCAACCAGATTGCCGGCGGCAATCGTCAGAACAATCGCCGTCGTCGCAATAAGAACGGCGGCGGCGGTGATCGGGCACAGCAAGGCGGCCATCCCACAAGCCAACCAGGCGGCTGGCCACCTTCCTTCTTCAACCCCTGGACGGGTACTTTTCAGGTTTGGCCTGCCAAAGCATCGCGTCGAGCCCTAGCGATTCAAAGACCACTATAGGCCAACCAAGCCCTGTGCATTCATCGCTTCCTCGCTGGCTATGGCCCCTCCCCTGGAGGTGTCGGGCCCCTGCATGGCGCCTCCTATGCTCCTGGCATGTCCCTGCCGAGTCCCATGCAAGGACCGCAGGGGTATCCCATGGGATCGCCAGTCTGCCTCCGCAGCATACCCAGTTCATGGGGGACCAAGGCGGTTGGGATCAGGCTTCTCTCGCCAGTGCATTCAGCACCATGCAGCTGACTCCTCCACCGTCGACCACATGGTACATGGATTCTGGTGCCAGTAATCATCTTACATCCGACGCCGGTAACCTCTCCATTTTCCATCCCTCCTCTCCTTCCTCTCCTTCCAGCATTGTAGTTGGCAATGGCTCCTTAATTCCTATTACCTCCATTGGCTCTACTCACATTCCTGCTGCCCACGGTTCTCTAGACCTTTGTCATGTGTTGGTCACTCCACAAATTATCAAAAATCTAATTTCGTTCGTCGTTTTACCACTGATAATCATTGTTCTGTCGAGTTTGACCCATATGGCCTTTCTGTGAAGGACCTGTGCACCAGGAGCGTGATAGCCAGATACAATAGCTCTGGAGATCTCTACCCACTGCTGCCGTCGCCTTCCCCACATGCCATGCTCACCTCCAGTGCCACCCTGTGGCATCGCCGTCTTGGTCACCTTGGCGCCGACGCTCTTCATCATCTAGCTCGCTCCACAGCTATTACATGTACTCATAATCCCACTGCTACGCTTTGTCATGCCTGCCAGCTGGGTCGTCATATTCGCTTACCATTTGCATCATCTAGCTCTCGTGCTACTCAGAATTTTAATTTAATACATTGTGACCTTTGGACCTCCCCTGTTCCTAGCGTCTCCGGTTATAAGTATTATTTGGTTATTCTCGATGATTGCTCACACTTCTTTTGGACTTTTCCCCTACGGCTTAAGTCCGACACCTTTTCTACCCTCGCCAATTTCTTTGCTTATGTTCGCACCCAGTTCGGTGCTACCATTAAAATGGTCCAGTGCGACAACGGTCGCGAGTTCGACAACTTGTCCGCACGATCCTTCTTTCTCACCCATGGCGTATCCCTCCGCATGTCCTGCCCTTACACGTCTCAGCAAAATGGGAAAGCTGAGCGCTCCATCCGGACCATTAACAATGTTGTCCGGACTCTCCTCATTGAAGCAAGCATGCCGCCTCAATACTGGGTTGAAGCCCTCCACACAGCCACATACCTCATCAACCGCCATCCCACCAAAACACTTCAGTTTTCTACCCCTTATCAGGCCCTGTTTGGCTCTCCTCCATCATATGACCACCTTCGGGTTTTTGGTTGTCGTTGCTACCCAAACCTCTCCGCCACCGTTGCCAACAAACTTTCACCTCGTTCCACGTTGTGTGTCTTCCTTGGCTACTCCGCTGAACACAAAGGCTATCGCTGCCTTGACATGAGCTCCAATCGGATTATCATCTCTCGTCACGTCACATTTGACGAAGATTCCTTCCCCTTTGCTGCTCTTAATTCCACGGACGGTGCAGTCACTAACCATGATTTTCTGTTGGACATGGAGTATTTCCCGCTGCCTATCGGGTCGCGTTCCCATGCAGGTTCTCCGACGCCCCCAGCAGCTGCCCCGGTCGTCCCATCATCACCTGCTGGCACTGACCGTCTTGGGCACCCGACGGACGCGGTCCCTCAGCCGCAGACGTGGCCCAGCCTCGCTGCCCCCGCTGGCTTCCCGCCTCGGGCCGTTGCCAGCGATGCTGATCCTTCCGCCTCGCCTGCTACACCTGCGTCGTGGGACGCCACCGATGGGCGCGGCCCAGACTCCACGACGCCCCTCCGCGCCAGCCCTGCTGCCCCCGTTTGCTCCTCGCCACGGGTTGTTGCCAGCGGTGCTGGCTCGGCTCCTGCGACGGATGGTGTCACCACAGCCGCACCATCTGTGGCTCTCCGCCACCGACGCTAGCAATGGGTCTTTGGGGTCCTCCGGTCGTCGTTCCGATTGCACCGGTGGTTAATGCTCATCGCATGAACACCGGGCAAACCGGTTCCGCCTCCCGCCGATCGACCAACCTTCATGTCGCCGCTCTTCGCCGATTCCCAAGACCTACCGTGGAGCTCTAGTCGACCGAATTGGCGTCTTGCCATGAGCGAGGAGTTTGTCGCTCTTCGTGCAAATGATACTTGGGATCTCGCTCGACCGCCTGGTGTCAACCTCACAGCGGCAAATGGATTTTTCGTCACAAGATGCATCCTGACGGGTCTCTCGATCGCTACAAGGCTCGATGGGTCCTTCGTGGCTTCACTCAACGTCCCGGCATCGATTTTGATGAGACTTTCAGCCCAGTTGTGAAGCCAGCCACCATCCGGACAGTTCTGACTCTGGCTCTCTCCCGTGATTGGCCTGTTCATCAGCTTGATGTGAAGAATGCATTTCTTCACGGCACTCTCTCCGAGACGGTTTTTTGTGTGCAACCCTCTGGCTTTGCTGATCCCGCACATCCTGATTTTGTTTGCCGCCTCAACAAGTCACTCTCGGCCTCAGCAGCGCCTGCGCTCGGTTCGGTCGGTTTGCTACACATCTCCTCTCTTTGGGTTTTGTTGAAGCTAAGTCGGATCCGTCACTATTCATTTTTCGCCGCGGTGCCGAGACTGTCTACCTGTTGCTCTATGTTGATGACATCGTTCTCACAGCTTCTTCAGATACTCTTCTCAGGCGCACCATCACAGCACTTCAGCATGAATTCTCCATGAAGGATCTCGGACCGCTCCATCACTTTCTGGGCCTCTCCGTGACTCGACAGCATGGCAGCATGCACCTCTCTCAGCGGCATTACGCCCTTGAGATCCTCGAGCGCGCCGGCATGTCTGAGTGCAAACCCTGTAGCACTCCCATCGACACGCACTCGAAGCTTTCCGCGGCAGGCGACCCTGTTGATGATGCCACTGACTACCGTAGTATTGTTGGAGCTCTTCAGTACCTGACGTTCACTCAACCAGACATTGCTTATGCTGTTCAGCAGGTCTGCTTGTTTATGCATGATCCTCGAGCCCCCCACCTCGCCTTGGTCAAACGCATTCTTCGGTACCTTCGCGGCACATTGGACTATGGCCTTCTACTACACCGGACGTCACCAACCTCTTTGGTTGTCTACACTGATGCAGATTGGGCCGGCTGTCCCGACACTCGGAAGTCCACTTCAGGGTATGGCGTATTCCTTGGTGACAACCTCATCTCTTGGTCTTCCAAACGCCATTGCTCTCCGCTCCAATACGAGGTCGAATACCGTTGCGGGCGAACGGCGTTGTCGGCCAATGGCTCCACCAGCTCCTAATGGAACTTCACTCTCCGCTTGATCGGGCTACCTTAGTATACTGCGACAACATTAGTGCCGTGTATCTCTCCACCAATCCGGTTCAGCACCAACGAACCAAACATGTGGAGATCGATCTACACTTTGTACGCGAACGCTGCTGTCTTTCTGGCCAAGTTCGTTGTGCTTCATGTGCCTACATCGTCACAAAGACGCGGATATCTTCACCAAGGGTCTTCCTACAGCTGTCTTCACGGATTTTCGCTCCGGCCTCAACGTCCGCCATCTACCGCTTCGATCATGGGGAGTGTTAGCCGTATGCATGAGAATGCATGCGTCCTGTTAGCCGTGTGCATGAGCATGCATGCGCCCGTCTGTGTCCATGCAAAGGACCTGCGCCTGAGTCCATGCAATGGACCTGCGTCTCACGTATTTGGCCAGGTTGTTACTTTAGGCATATCCAGGATTAGATGCAATCTGTTGATTGGTTTCCGTCTGTTGTAACCACCTATTGTAACTCTCCTTTATATATGCCTCCTTGGCTAATACAGAATTCATTGCGTGAGATATTGATCCGCTCTCACTTAGGTATGAAAGCCATTACTTCATTAAGTAGTCAAGGGAAACGGCAAAGTGACCTATTGGTCACAGCCATGAGGATCTTACCAAAAAACTTCAGGTGTGCTTTTTGGCTCCTTATTTTGTTTCTTTTCAGCTTCCAAATCTTCTAGTAAACCAGTATAACTTGTATTATTCGTACAACACAATGTATGCCCGACTGCTTTTAACTTTTTAGAGAGAGTATTGCTTGGTTACTGGGCCATCTAGTCTCGTTGAGCACATGGGACGAGGATATCAGTGCGTTTGAATATACTAGGTTGGATTGCGCGGCATGCCGCGCCGTGAGGAGAAAATCTGGGGTTGCGCGCGATATCGCGCTGTGAGGGGAAAAAATCTGGCACGATAATTTCTTTTTTTTCGGGTTTAATTAAAAAAATCGACAAAAAGGACCCAAACGCGATTTCCAATTCAACTATAAACCGCGTGTAGGGATCTAAACGTAATTTTCAAAAATTTTCGGGTCTACTTTACTTTCAAAAACTGCCGAAAGGACTTAAACGCGATTTCTAATTTTTTCGGAAAGGACCTAAACAAAAAAAATGACGAAAGGACCTAAACGCGATTTCCAATTCAGTTATAAACCGCGTGTAGGGATCTAAACGTAATTTCCAAAAAATTTCGGGTCTATTTGACTTTAAAAACTGCCGAAAGGACCTAAACGCGATTTTTAATTTTTCAAAAAGGACCTAAACGCGATTTAGAATTTTCCCGGGGGGTCTCCCCGGGGGCCGACACGTGGACCCCCTGAGGAGGCGGCAATCCTTGGCAACATTATATATTAGATATACAAATGCTCGCTAACTGAGACATCTGCAACCTTCTGTAGTATCATTCCATCTCGGGTGATCTGCATATGTGCCACAAGTACAGAATAACTCTAAGACAAATTTCCTATTACACAAAGGGTAGCGACGAATGGAAGCAGACTTCACCTGCTTGTTGGGTTAATTTTCTTTTTCCTTACACTCTCTTCTCTTTTCTTTCCTTTTTCTTGTATGGAACCTGTTGTGCACTTGCTTCTCTAGTATATTAGTAGGGCTCTCCCTACTCTTTCCCATACATAAAAGGAGAAGTGACAAATGCAGGACAACACTTACTACCTCTCAAACTCTTCATATTTGAAATAAATACGCTGACTTCTGTGGTTTGTTACAGGAAGCAATGGGTATAAATAAGAAGTCATCTTCAGGTTTGTGTATTTATATATGCATTCCGTTTGAGATATGCACCCTTCATTCTACTGTTTACAAATGTGTTGGTTCATTGACAACCTCGAGGTCTTGAGATCATCAGATGGATCTGGCAAGCGGATGCGGGATATTGCATGCCCCATCTGCACGGTCCATCTGCAGGTTTAATATTGTGGCGTTCCTTATTCCTTTTTATGGCACATAGTTTTCAACATTCAGCGCTGATGTCTGAAGATGGCATTTGATCAAAATTAACCTTTCCTTTCCTACAGGTGCAAGTTCCAACATCTGGTTCAGATACAATAGAATGTGGTGTGTGCCAGCACCTTCTCCGCGTCAGTGCTTGCTGAGCACCATCATGTAGGGTTCTACCATGATCTACAAAGGAAAGTTTGTTTTCATCGAGGCTGCTGCTTGTCATTCATTTCCTTTATGGGGTCCTTTGCTCTGTGTCACTCTGTGTATGAATAGCCGAGCTAATTTGGTACGGTTATATTCAGAACTAAGACTATCTCCAGCGGTATCCCTTCAGCCTTCAAATCCCTTCGCAGATAGATCCTAAAGCACTCTAACGAATTCCTTTCGCAGATAGATCCTAAGCATTCTAACGAATTCCCTTCACAGTTCCCTTCGGAAGGGATTTGGAGAGAGAATCTTTTCAGAAAGAGATTCTCTCTCTAATCTTTATACAAAACCCTTCGAGCAGATGCTGCTGGAGATGATAGGAATGAAGAGAATGAATATGAGGAAGGGAATAAGGGAAGAGAAGGGAATGAAGGGAAATTGCTGGAGATAGTCTAAGAAGAGATGAATAAGAAAGGTGTGTTTACCATGCCTGAGCTTTCCACCGTTATTGTTTGAACCTTTCCCTTTGTTGCTTGCAAATGTGTGTAGTTTCAAGTTTCATGTGATGTAGTACAGTTGGGTTGCAATCAATCTGTTTGGTTACGTGCTGTTCCTTCCGACGTCCTCCCAATTCCCCAAGACCCAAACTGGGTTCGACATTAAATTGAGACTTTGATCAGAAACGCGACCATCAATTTCTCAAATGACATTCTCGCCTATTGAATTGACGGAAATGCCCTTGGTATTGCCTAGAGGTGTTCAGGTGTGTCGATTGATTTGTGAATTCAATTCTGGCAATAAATAATTTCATAAATAGTTATAAAAAATTTATTTCGTGAATTCAATTGCAGTGATCTGATTTACACTAAATAATTTACTTAATAAATAATTTACAATTTCAATTAGTGATCACTTAATTTTACTTCATATAATTTATAAAATTAGTGATCACGATATACTTCATATATTTTATATATTAATAAATATTTATTAATATAAATATTTTATATAAAATTAGTAATTTTACTTCATATATTTTACTTCATATATTTTTACTTCATATAAAATTAGTGATCACTTAATACTTCATATATTAGTATATATATTAATAAATATTTATTAATATAAATATTTATATAAAATTAGTGATCACTTAATTTTACTTCATATATTTTATAAAAATTAGTGATAAAAAATAATATATTTATATATTAATAAATATTTATTAATATAAATATTTTATATAAAATTAGTGATCAAAATAATAATTATATTTCGCTAATATTTTGGAAATTCAATTTAAAATATATTTTTATCACTTGATCTAAATTAGTGATCTAAGAGAAGCACTAAATAGTCGACGGCCAATACCCAGATTGTTTACGAGTAACTTTGGGGCATGCCATCCATGCGAGAAGGAATCCATCGTCGCAAGGATGGATGCGGCCTGGGCGTGCGCGGTGGATCGAGCCACCGATTCCGCCAAGCGTTTCTTCCTCTCCTTCCGCCGCCCCCCTCCACCGAACCCAGGCGTAGTAGTAAGCAGCAAATCCACACCTTCCTTCTCTCACCCGTTTCTCATTCGCACCAGATCTCCCAGGCAAGCGCCGCAATCTGCCGTGCTGCACTGCCGTGCTGTTTCGTTTGCTCGGGGTCGGGGGAACTGGCCGACCTCAATCCCGGTGTGTTTTGCTTATGAATGCATCTGCAATGGAGGCAAAAAAGATCTCTCTCTCTCTCTCTCTCTCTCTCTCTCTCTCTCTGGCCTGTAGGATTTGTACAAGCTTCGGATACTACGAATACCCTTACGAATTGTGAGGATTTGGGGAGAAAATAGGAGGGAGAACAGCGCCAGTCATGGACTCGGCTCATTTGAGTGTTGTATAACTTGTGTTTTCGTGAGTGAATTTGTTATGTCAAGTAAAAAGGAACCATAACCTGTTCTTAGAACTACCGGTTTGCACAGTGTGTTATGACATTGAAGTAGTAGTTGTTTCTGATGAATTTCACTTAGCTACAGTAGGTAACCTGCGATTGACAGATCTCTAATGATATGGCTCAGCTAGACAAGGTCGTTTGCTGCTAGTTTCCCATAATGTATTTGGAAAATGAAATGGCTCAATTGCAATAGTGTTCTGGTCAGTTGGGACATTGGTATTCAATTGTTAGCATACTCTTTTCATGCCTTGTAGCATCTGATTTCCTTCACCGTAGGATGATGCCAGGAAAAGCAAATTGTGTTGATATGTCTGCTGCCTAACTTTCTTTTGTGTTTTACTTCAGATAGGTATCTTGAAGCGCTTGCAGCAACAAGCATTTTATGACATTATGCAACTAAGGGAGAGGCAAGAGAAAGTTGAAAGAGTGCTTACATTGTACAAATCAGGCAAAAGTGGTCCATTTGCAGAAGAAGGCACTTGGGTCAAGGGCATCATCAATGTAGCTGGAGCTCTCACTCTAAGAAACAAAAAAGACACAGCAACGGATAGCTCAGAAGCAAATTATGGTATCAGTTCACAGTTTGTCTTCCAGACCAATGTTCGAAACAAGGATTCACTCTTGGCCAAGCTTGTCACTGACAATAGATGCTCGTCTCAAGAAAATGATGCTATTGGGAGCCCTCTTGTGTTGTCAAAGGTGATGTACCTTGCAAATATCAATGACTCCTTATCTGTCGCTGCTGTACCAGTGGGAGCCAGGTGTGATGATTTTTCAACGGATCCATATTTCCTAGAGGTAATTTCTTCATACATGCACTGGTATTTACACGCTACCTTTTTGCCTGCTAATGTATCAGGTAATAGTTCTCTTGACAGGGGCATTGGCTTGCGAGCTTCCATTCTTCGCTGAGGCCACCTTTGCTGACTAAGCGTCACAAGTACGCTGCTGGCCTAATACTGAGGTCAAAGAACTTTGCTGCTTCTCTTGCTCAGCTGATTTCGGCGTCTGGGAAAAACTCAGGTGAAGCCAGCAGTATTTTCACCGGATTTGGGCAAATTTCATGTCAGATGCGTGACGAAATAAAGTTGATCATGTCTGCGGCTTGGCATGGACCGGGTCTAATTTCTCGGAAGAGCAAACCAACTGGTGGAGGATGCATTGATTTCGAACTGAAGATTGATGAGGACTCAAGAATTGGGGCCTGGATTGAGGCCAAGAAATCGAACCCAAGGTCAGTGAGGTGGACCCTCACGCTATCAGATACACCGGAAGATGAACTAGGCTGGGGCTTCAGCCTGCGGAGTGGCACTGAAGTCAATCCAGAACGGATTCAGCTGGAAGGTTTTCTGAATTTCCATCTAGGCAAGAAGGTCACCCTGCAGCCCTGTGTCGTGTTCGACTTGTGCGGGCGGTGGCGCGCACCTGCTGTCGTGTTCCAGTCAAATTGGTTCTTGTGAGAGGCCTGAATGATGATTTTAGTGTGCTGCTTCTGAGCTCGTGTAGAAACTTTTGGTAGATCAGAGAATGTGGAAACGATCATTTATATCATCCCAACGAAAAGCAATCATTTATAAGCTGAAGCACACAATTCATCGTTGTTGTCGAAGTACTGTGATTGTTCTTATTACTATCGTCCTCATGTCCTGTACCTTCGCTGGTCTAAAACCTTATGGACTAGCTGCGGTTGCAGGGAGTTAGGCTATGGTCACCATCATCCAGACCAGCTTGAGTGATCCTTTGGAAGAAAGCAGCATCCATGTCCCAAGTGATCAAAATCGCGCTCCAACAACTAGTATTGAAGGGGCAGGAGAAGAATAGATGATCCCTAGATTCCTCCACTTGAAGGTTACAAAGCACGCAGTTATAAGAATTCCTCTGGATGGGGCAATTCTTCCGTTTGAGCAGATTTCTAGTATTTAGACGATCCAAGCATAAGAGCCAGGAGAAGATCTTCAGCTTGAGGGAGCATTTAGCCTTCCAAATCCAAAGAATCGGAGAAGGCACCGAGATCTGATTGAAGGTCAACGTGTAAAATCTGCTAGGAAGATACTCCTTAGAATTCCAAATGTAAAGCCATTCGTCGTTAAGGTCCTGAATGTGAACCTCCGCATGTAAGTTGGCATGCATCTCCTGGAGCTCAGAGAACGCTTGGTCGGAGAGGGTAAATGGAAGTGAGAGGAAATACCGGGATGCTGGATGAAGTAAGCAACAGTACAAATTTCATTCCTGAGGAAAGAAGCGAGGTGATGGTATTTAGACCTCATATGGGCGTTATTCCAGATGTCATCCCAGAAGAGAGCAGTGTCACCACGACCAACCAAGCAACGGGCAATCCCCCTAAACTGATCAAGAAAAAGAAGGACATCTTTCCACCATAAGGAACCCTTCCTAACCGAGGTTTGAGGGATATTCATCTGATAATAAGAGTACCAAACCATGTGAACACTGGCGAGTTCGAGGAGATCGTAAATGGCGATGAAGTTTGGTTTTGAAAGGCCTTGATCTATCTGCGTAAACCTTTCGTGTGGGTGTTTTGTAATGTATCTGATGCCAGCCGCACCATTTTATAAAACTCTGGCCGTTAGGCTCTTAATTTATCTATGAAATATTCGCCTTCGCTTACATGCCTGATAATGTATACTTGATTATCTAAAGCTAAAATGCTGGGTAGCTGTGAAGGTATTTTAACGTACCCCTTAAAGAAGACGGTCCGTCACAGATATTATTCAGAAGAGATCGTGCAAGCTATGTGCAGCAATCAAGATGCTGAGTTGATCCATTTCAACTATACCTCAACCACAGGATTCACAACAACTAAACGTAGCAAATTTTCAACTAAAGCTGAGCGTTCACCTTCAACTCGCACTCAACTAATCAACGGGCGTTCCCAACACTCTAGTGAAGATGTGTGGTGACAGATGCATAGCAACGTTGGATGCATGCATGTCTGGCTGCTAGTTGGAGTTTGTGCTAGCTCTTCGTTACTTATTTCCTCCTTGGTCCGTTATTGCATATATACACTTATTTTTTATGTCGCAGCTTGGAACTTGACTTGGTGCTAATTGTTGTTTCTATTATTTCTGCAACTCCTGGACTGGAGCTAGTTATCTTGGTATGAAAAGCAGGCAAGGCTTGCGGTCTACTACATCCGTAGATAGCCGCTCTCTTTTCTTTTGCTGGTTCTTGCTGCACTTTTATGACGTTGATATGGCTTGTTATTTACATTACAGGTTGCGGTGTAGTTGAAGTTTCCCTTGGACATGGATAGGCTTAATGAATATTCATCGCGAGGACAGCGGGGGTAAAAAAATGTGGCTCCGATCCGATCCGATCGACATTGTGTTGTGCCTGACGGAGTACTCACTCGATCGGTGCAATCAAGGTTCAAATTTTCATCGAAATTCGGCGAAATTTCGGATTTCGGACCCGGCCCCCAGATTGCAGAAGCCGGCCAAATTCAAATTTTTTTTGAAAATGCTACAGTAATTTCGAAAATTTCAGGGTTTTGAATCCGGTTTTTGAAGTTTGAGCACCGGATTTGGTCCAATAACCTATTAGAAAGTGATCTTCTATGAAAATTTATTGAAAAACTAATTTTTTAAGATTTTTTAAAATTTAGGCAGAAACACTGCCGATTTTAAAAAAAATTTACAAGCTTCATAATGATATGAAAAATTTATGGTACCATAATTAGTAATTTGGGATCATACAAAAAACATTTCAAAATAATTTAACATCATTTGTTATCTTTAAAAAATCAAAAACAGAATAGACATAATTAGGACAGTAAATTTGTTAGATTTTTATAAATTTTCTCAAGTGTGATCATCATCTAAAATTTTTATGACAGATTAAGAATTTCCTCAGTAGAATTCTATAAAATTTTCAAAAAAATTCAACTTTCTTTGTTTGCTCAATAAAATCTATCAATGCAGTAAGCACTGAACTTAATTTGTTGTATTATATTTCAAAAATCAAACAGAGAAAGAACATAAATGGTACTGTGCCTTCTACGAATTTTATAAATTCACTGGAGCGTGATCATGATTCAAAATTTTTCTGAGATATTAACCATTTCCTTGTCACCCTTATGTAAAATTTTTTAAAAAATTAAACCTTTCTTATTGGTAAAGTAAATCTATTATTGATCATCGGCCTTTTAACAGGATAGTACCACTATTCAAATTTTTGAAAATTCATGACACTTGATCATCATATGAAAATTTTATGAGAATATTATGGATGTGTCAGAACCATGCAGAAAAAGTTTCAAAATTTTATAACCTTGTTTGTTCTAATTTTCATTCGGATGAAACTTGTCGCTCAGCGCTTTACCAAGATAATACCAATATTTGAATTTTTAAAAATTCCTCACATTTGATCATCATCTGAAATTTTTACTGATATATCATAAATATGTCAGGAATCTCCAAAAAAAAAATTCAAAATTTTCTAACTTCGTTTGTACTATTTTTCATCCGGTTCAAACTTGCCGATCAACGTTTCATCGGGACAGTACCAATGTTTGAATTTTTTAAAAAACCACAGAACTGATAATCACCTGAAAATTTTATAAGAACATCTCTAATGTGTCAGGAACCTACAAAAAAAAATTCAAAATTTTTAGACATCGTTTGAACCAATTTTTAGTCAATGCATTTTGACCGAAATTTCGGTGCCAAACAAACCGGATTTGAATTTTGTTTTTGAATTTTGAATTTACTTCGGCCGAAAAACCAAAATTTTGTCTGAAATTTCGGATTTCGGGAGGATCCGAATCGAAAAGTTTAACCCTAGTGCGATGCGATGCGATGCAGGAGGCTAGGCTTTCATTTCAAGTGGCGCTCGTGATTTGTGGTGTCATGTGAATTCTGTGCCTGCCTGCTGGTTGAATCCTGTTAGGCGAGCGGCAAGGCAAAGCAAAGCAAGGCAAGGCAAGGCAGGGTTGCTTGTTCACTAGGTAGCTGTGTAGCTAGCGTCCTTGGCCCCCGGGGATTCTGCATGCTCGATCAGTGCATGCATTTTGCTCCCTAGTTTCTGATCCGTAGGATAGGTATCTCTGCAGCTCCCATCTCGTCGATCATCATTACATCCTTGGACTCTTGCTCGCTCGCTCCTCGATCGATCTGGATTGATTTGATTTGGTTTGATTTGATGCAAAGGCAAGTAGTAGTAGTACTGTAGTAGTAGCTTGCTGTCAAATTTCTTTCTTGTGTAAAAGCAGGCAGCAGGCGGTAGAGAGATTGTGCTGGGGTGGGGTGGGGTGCGGGGGCAAAAGGTCGGAGGAGGATGCATGCTGCGAGCGACACACGGCCTCCTTCCTTGTACCCGGCCAGCGTATCCTAGCAATTAAGAATGAGATCACAACGCATGCAGCAGCAGCAGATAGTGATGTCCCATTAGTCAGTCAGTCAGTCTCCCTCCTCCTGTGACACGTATCATCATCATCGCTTACCTCAGTTTTCAATCGCATCTTCAAGGTGGACATGCAACAGCACACACCTTTTTATATCTGTTTGTTTCACGTGTCCTTTCATAACCTCATTTTAAGAATTGATTAGCCGGCCTGAATGAAGCATGCACGGACTTTTCAGCAACATTTGCACGGCCTGAACGAAGCATATCTAATCAAGGTTGAATAGGAGAAAAAAAAAGTATTTATTGGTCGCCTTGTGTGATGGCTACTGTTGTCGTCGATCGCCCGGGGACGGACGCTAGCTAAGCTGCAAGAGCATGCAGGAACAGGCAAGGCAAGGCAATGCAATGCAATGCTGACGATATACATAATAATGCTGAGCCTGGGACGGCAGCAAAGCATGAAGCAAGCACTAGACAACAATAGTAGCAGCAGTAGCTAGCTAGATAGGCTGATGCCCATCGATCGATATGAATACGATCGATGGCGTAAAAATGAAGAAAGCCTGGTGGAGTGGATCGAGTACATTGCTCCCCATCACGGCATGCATGTGTACATGTCCTGGCGACGGCAGCTGCAGCTAGCGTAGTATGTCTCTCTGCGCGCGTTTGCATGCCATGCCCATCTCTGATCTCTCCTTCCCACTCCATAATTGAGCACAGCACAAAGTTGTCGCTCACTGAAAATTAACCTGCATTGCACTTCACTTGATTCATTCACGTCGAGATTGAGAGATGGATGGAGCTCTGTCGTGTCATCACGGGACGTTCAAAGAGTTTTTGCGCTTCTGCTGCCTGCTGCCTGCCCGCGAATCAGAATCAACTGCGGCGCTGCATGCCGATCGAGCTTTTTACGCGTGCTGAAAATGCCTGACCAATTGTCCGCGCGCCTACCTGCTAATTGCTATCCATCTCATCTCATCTCCTCTCCTCTCCTCTCCTGGAAAACACAAATTAAACGTAACGTACAGCATGCATGCATGTACACGTCTCGTGCTCCGATCCGGAGATCACGTACGTCAGTGGCTAGCTGTCGCTCCTCTCCTCTCCTCTCCCTCTTCAGGGTGTCTGTCGATCGTACGTGATGATTGATGTTTACAGAATCATAGCTCTCTTAATTGGTAGTTGGGTTACGAAGCTAGCTAGCTCTCTCTCTCTCTCTCTTAATTGGTCTATGCATTATTACCGGTGCGTACTGTGTCTGTCTGAACAACTGTAGATACGCTGAATGTTTGGTTGTTGTATATGTCACGGGACGGCCAGTTGCACTTGCAGCAGCTGCGTCTCTGCTCTGCTGTCTTTTGCGGGGCAAAAGTGGCGGCTGCTTCCCGGCCCGGCCTTGCTCGCGCAGTGCATGGACCTACAAATTAAGCAATAGCTAGCTAGCTACCTGTGTCTGTCTGTCTGTATGCGGCTCTAGGCTGTACGCTTGCTAGCTAGTTCCTGCTTCTCTTGATCATGATCTACGTACAGACAGCTCTGGCCGGCTTAATTTGCTCAGCCTCAGTGGGCATGGCAGCTCTGCAGCTCGAGTGGCCAGAGGAGGAGCCAAGCCATCGCTAGCCGAGGTGATCAGCAGCAGCTAGCAGCACTGCAACTCTGCGATTAATCTTTCCGTACGTATTGCATGCTAAGCTGTAAGGAAGCTGGAGTCCTGTCCTGTCCTGTCCTGTCCTAGAGTAATCGGCTTCTCAAGTGTTATATATATGTGCTTTCCGGCTAGTTTCAAAATAAGTTTCAACAAGTTTTGTGCGTCTTTCGACAAGTTTGATAGAAATATGATCATCAGTAGTTCAAAAGAAGTTTTCTGAGATTTGAACCAAAAACCCAACAATTACATATTCCTATAGAAAAATTTGCAAGATTCAGGTTTGAATCATGTTGATATAGTATTAATTATACACCTAAAATCCAATCTGGAGCTCATTCATGTGGAGATGACGAGGAGGAAGATAAGCTCGGTGCATGCATGACCTGCACGTACGTTGTGGTGGCGGAGCATGTTGCACTGCACTCATCGGGCTGCGCCCGACGACCGAGTCGGCAGTGGCAATCAGCTGACGGCCGGCCGGCTTCCTACCAATATAAGCCCATGGCCAGCCACTCTACGACCTAGATCATTCACCGCCTACTGTGCAGCTGCCGTTGCGCCTGAGCAAGCTATAGCTAGCTAGGTAGGATCGTCTGAAGGGCTGGGGGAGAGATCAGAGAAGGGTGCCTAGCTAATCAAATTGCCTGCCATATGTGAGCAAGGATCTGAAAGAGAGAAGAGCGGGGAAGGGATTCATGGACTTGTATTTGGCGCGACACCTGGGGCTGGCCGGATGGATAAGATGGGTGGATCGAGTGGACAAGAGAGACACACATGAGGGCGCTCCATACCGTCCAATGCATTATATATATATATATATATATATATATATATATATATATATATATATATATATATATATATATATATATATATATCATACTATTACATCAATACATAAAAAAATCACGAAAAATTCTGAAAAAATTATAGATGTATTCATAGATTACTCTACCTATGTATAAAATTGTAGGTTCAAATTCATTATATATCAAGAGTTAGAAAAAAAAGAAAATTCTGACAAGTTTAAAGAATTTTTTTTTGTAACTCTCGATATATAATGAATTTGATCTTGAAACTTCATACATAGATAGAGCAATCTATAAAGTACATCTGCATTTTTTTCAGATTTTTTCGTAATTTTTGTTAGTTGGTGTGTACGATGTGTACACGTAAAGTCTGTATGCACAGGATATATTATATATGGGTTGGGGGTGGGTCTGATGGTGGGGTCGGGCCACGTAACTCCAATGGATATACAAGCATTAACATCAATATTTCATTAAAATTAGTAAGAGACCGTCTATTTTCGGTCCTTATAGGATGGCAGGTGGCCAGCTTGTTTCCGCCGTCTTATTTATCCTGGTCGCCTATGGTATGCTTGGAAACTGGGGGTGAAAACAGGACAAAATATCCGCCCGATTCGATCTTGAATCCGTTTAAAATCTATACCGATGTTATCCGTATTCGTATCCGGAAAATTTGATGTAATATGGGTTAGAATATGGGAAGAGCAATATCCGATCCGTATCCGAAAAATCTCATGTAATATGGATTAGGATATGGGAAGAGCAATATCCGACCTGATATCCGGATAAAATCAGTTATTCTTCCATTAATTTGGTTTATTATTGGATAGATAGAATAGTTGTTTGATACTGGCACTAAAAAACATTACTTTGTTATTAAGCGTGAACTTCAACAAATCTATCGACAAACAAATAGAGTGATGACATAATGCTTTTACCTAAATTGATTTGTTCAACTTATTTGATAAACTTCTTTTCTATTCAAATTACTGGAATTAATTGAGTCACTAAATTGCACCTCTAACTATACTACTATTCTACGTTGAAATAATTATGACTTGAAATTAATGTTGTAAGGTTAATGCTTCATTTGTTCTTTTACGTACACAATTATTACTATACTACTATCCGATTATGATATCCGATCTCGACCTGAATCTGTCAGGTATCCGCTCCGTATCCGAATCCCGAATAATTCGAATTCGTATCCGTATCCTACTCCGAATCCCGAAAAAAATATGGGTTAGGATACGGGACGAACAATATCCGCCCGCATCCAACCCGGTTTCACCCCTATTGGAAACTATATATGGGCCCGTTCGGAAGAATGTACTCTACCTCCTATTCCATCCTGACTTTGCTCTGACTCCTGATTCTGATCTTCTGAAAAATCAAGACCAGTTTTCTAAAAGTGTTCAGCTAGCTGGTTAGCTTCAGATTCTTGAAAGAGAGAGTTCTAGAGGAATTGTCTAGTTTACCCTTATATGTATACCTAACTTGTATTTGTAAGTTGACCATTTATATTTGTGTGGATTATTTGTGAGATGCGGCCTTTTTATGGTCTTAATTCACAACAAAAACTCTTTGAACGAATATGCATAGGCACTATCCTACTGTGAAGCGGGAGGGTCAATCAAATCAGAAATTCACAAATCTGGAGAAGCTGAATCCCTGCCAAACACACCTTTAGAGAAAAGAACTCGTATAGTGTTACAAGTTTAGAATGTTGGATCGATACAAATTAGGAGTTGGCAGGTTAATTAATTTGCTACACCCAGAATCAAGTTAGTTATAATTAATTAAATATATATAAACAACAGGCGCATCTAAGCTAATCTCTTAATTGAGGCCTTGAAATTTCACAGGAATAAAAATGGAAAATCCTGAAAAATCTCAATTAATAATGAGAGGAAAAAGGAGAAGTGCCTACATCTGAATCTAATGGAACTTCCATATATAGTTGTGTAGTATCTCTACTAATATAAATTTGTAGTTGGTGGCAGCGGTCTATTCTTTCTAGCTCCCGTCATATCTCCAATAATGGTAGGTCATTATAGCTAATTATTTTTTCCTGATATACAACCAGCCATATCTCTCTAAATATGGCTGATTATTATAACAAAATCCCTGATTATTACTGGTAATTAATAGCCGGCCAATCATTCCTTTTGTACTCTATATATGCTGTACAGTTTTCACAGAATCAATCAAGTGAATTTATTCAAGATTTCCCATGTCGTGCTGCCGTGGCGAATGAACTCAACAAACCGATCAATAAGTGACGGACTGACGTACATGGCCACGAGGCGCAAGAGGCCGAGTGCCGCGGTCAGTAGTAACTGCGGCCAAAAGGACAGCCAGAGCGTGACGCCCACTGGGTGCCGTGACCCCAACGTCGATTGGTTGGACGTGAACAAAGCGTATGACGCTTCGGCGTGGTTGCCCGGCGACACCAGTGGGACGTCGTCGGCGATGAGAAAGTCATTGGCATACCCCTTGGAGATAAACGGGTTGATCCAGCTGAACGTCGCAAGAGAGAGGAACGACGCGGCGGCGCACGGCGTGGCGGGCGCCTCGGCGCTGGTGTTTTCTGGTTCACCTTCATAGGCTCTGGCGTCATGGCGGGTGAAGCCAGTGATGGCTAGGTACACCAGAGGCATGGGGATGAGTAGGCTGGCAAAGGCGAGAGGGTCATCTAGAAAGAGTAACGAACCGTCGGCGCAACGGACCACCGCCGAAGCGAAGAGCGTGGCACCGAGGGCGGTGGCGATCCAGAAAACGCGAAGGTGCAAAGGCTGGGTGGCGGCGGTGGCCCCTTTCTCCGAGGCGACTGATCACGCGGCCATGGTATGCGCGACGAAGTGGGTGGCGAGAAAGGCGGACTTCACAGCGCGCCATGGCATGCTCGGCAGGAGGAAGAACGCAAGCGCGAGGAGGACAGTGGACGCCGTGGCGAAGACGGCGGACGCCCCGAGTGTGATCGTGTAGCGGTCAGTGGTCCGGAATGGCGGTGGCTTCAGCAGCAGCGTCTCGTGCTCGGGGGAAGTCCCCATGTCGCCCCTGCAAAGGCGGTGAATGACGAGAACGAGCGAGGCGACGAGAAAGACGAGATCAATGGTGCCGAGGAACGCGCACTGTGGGCATGGAGAGAGGAGGAGAAACACGAGCTAGTAATATAAATTGTAAAATGGGATAAAAATGATTGATTAATTTTTGAGATTGGTAATATATATTACTACATACAATATATTTGGTTTTAATTCATACTGGAGAAGGAACCATAGAAACTTTTGTAATCGGGAGAAATAGATATTTGATCTTGTAGCATAATTTTCTTTTATTGCTTGACCTTTATGTTTCGTTATCAATTTTATTTTTCGTAGCAACGTACGAGCATTGATCTAATATAACAAAGAATTAAGGATACATAGATAGATTGAGTAAAAACCAATGAAAGAAGTTCCTCATCTCGATGGATGGGTCCATCTATCGCCATGCATGATCGACGCATATATCGGTAGATCTACGTACGCGATCGAGATCGATCGGTAATACGCATGCATGGCCGGATCGATATTTCTGGGCGTGCATGCCGTCGATGACCGCGCGGTAATCAAGCTCTGCTCTGCCAGCCAGCTAGGGATGGCAATGGGTCGGGTCGGGTACGGGTTTTACAAAACCCGACCCGAAAAAAAACCCGAATTAAAATACCCGATCCGAACCCGAATGATCTTTCGGGTAAAAATCTACACCCGAATCCGAACCCGACGGATACCTGAAACCCGACGGGTACCCGAAACCCGACAAAAATCAACACAGCAACACATTCAACACAGCAGCAGCAACACAGCAGGTCAGCAGCGCTATACGCATTCAGCCATTCATCACACAAGTACACAACAGCAGCGCTATATGCATTCATCACACAACCACTGAACCAACAACCAATGCAAAACAAAGCAAATTATGGCCACAATACAACGACGGAACAGGAAGCTAATTAGCTAAAGGAATAAGATGAAGTGTAGTCGTGTTGTTCTCTGCCTATTCAGGATATATCCCTGTGCTCTTTACGAAGCCTCGGCCAGAGACTCAATTCCGCCCGACGCCCTAACGACGTCCTGCTTCGCTGCTTGAATCTTGGATCGAACCTCCGTGGGACGCCGCCGCCGAACGGCCATGTGCGTGGAGATAAAATTTAGTTGAAGATCTAAACTAGAGATTGGTTCTTACTGGTTCTTACTGGAGATGACCGTGCGGGCGTGCGGCTGGAGATCCGTGTGAGCGTGTGGCTGGAGTGTCGCCTGTCTGCTGGAGAAGTGCGGCTGCCGGCTGGAGCCTGGACCGATTGCAGCAGCAGAGCAGGCAAGCAGCTGGAGATGACCGTGCGGGCGTGCGCTGTGCGGCTGGAGCCTGGAGAACAGCCTTTGGAACTTGGATCTGGGATTTGGGTGGAGATTTGGCTGGAGATTTGGTTTGGAACTTGGAGATTTGGGTGGCCGCCTGGGGAGAAGCCGGCCCTAGCCGCCAAAGGAAAGGGGGACCGGGGAAATGGGGAATGGGGACCTAGGGCAAAGCTGGTGACAGCCGAATACTTAGGCGACGATTAGGGATTTTCGGGTACCCGATGGGTACCCGTGGGTGATTATATAAACCCGAACCCGACTAATTGATTCGTTCGACCAATCATACCCACGGGTAAAAATTGGACCGAATCCGAACCCGACGGTGCAAGACTACGGTACCGAACCCATGGGTTTGATTGCCACCCTCATACCAAATTTCGTGAGGCTATAACTATATCTCTACTACTTCTAATTATAAGTTAGTGCCAGTGTTCCATTCTTCTCACCCTCTCGGCATACCCACGAAACGGAGAAAGTTTTAATTCAGTTGGATATACATGCATATGTGATCTATGACGCATCAGACTCTTATCTCAATCAGTCGATTCTATTTTCAAATACCGCACGACTGATTCTTTTGTCATATACTGCACACATACAGTTTCTGAGTTACCATATGACTTTAAGTTGCCATATATATCCCTTTTATTAAATATTTACTTACATGTGTGGATAAAATCATCTTTTTATTTTATCTATTCACATATGGACTTGATTTCGGTCGACCAGCAGTATGCACACGGCCATACATGACGTCTAGATAAGTTTGTTATCTCTATCTCTACTAATTCTAATTAGGAGTTGGTAGTGATACATCCGTTCTCCACCCCCGCTTTGACATGTGTGCGCACGCGCGTGGCTGAGTGGAAAGCGGGCAGTAGTCACCCTGATAGATTGGATTGAATCATCTCGTCGCGGAAGGTAAATGAATATGCATGACTTATTTATTGCTTTCCTTTTTTCTATTAATCTGGCATTTGAACCGACGGCGATTGCTTCCGGTACTTTTCGGATTGGATTGATAGATTTCTTTCCGAAGGAAGCAGAGCTCTGATTCATGGAGTTGACTTTCTTCTCGCCTCTTTCCCTTTTGTTGCCTTCCTTACTCGACGATTTCTTAATATGAATTCTATAGATACCTCCTTGGTTATTGAATGTATGTAACTCCACCGCTTCTTGCCTCTTATGCAGATGTGTTGAGTTTATCTGTTGAGCGGAGGTAATAGACGACCTTCCTGATCTCATCGATGAGGCATAGGGGTAGGTCGCCGGTGGTGGACGACAAGATAGGCTGGCGGCTTTGCTGGAGTTTACCGCGGTGGATGATGTCAATAGGTTGAGAGAGGTGCTCGCGGGGAGGCGAGGAGGTGGTGAAGCTGGTTCATGGGGTGAGGCTATGGTATGACCGGAGTAAGGCGTACGAACTACGCACACCGCTGATGGTGGCAGCCACATACAGATGACGCCTACCTGTTAAACGTCTTGCGCCTATGAGGCAGCAGGTGATGCCTCCCTCGGTCAATCGATCGATCTTAAATTATAGCGTTACAAATTTTCAATTCTAAATGATGTGATGTTATTATTTAAGTTTGTGAAATTAAAGATAATTTTAAGCTCGAATTTGTAAATATGTGCTTGGGATTTGTATGCTTCGATGAATTGATTTAAATATTTAACTATTGCACATTCAGAGTGAATATTATTATTTAGATAAGATTAATGCTCTTTGTAAATAATTTTTTTATTATAAATTGAGTTTTCGTTATAACGTATGGACACATAGCGTGTGTATATTACACGTGATAGCTGTAGGCCAGCCTCTATCTCTCAGTCTCCCTCCTCGATGCTTGGACCACACGGCCGGTCAAGCAGCCGCCTTTTTTTTTAATAATACATTTTTTATTCGGAATTTCAAAAATATTCCACCGAAATTTTTTTTTCAGAAATATACCTCTGTCGCACGTTGGACGTGCGACAGGGGCCTAAATAGAAAAATACACGGGCGACAGTGCTCGGCGCCGACGTGGCCTCCTCGTCAGACGCTGAACGTCACGACAGAACTGAACGGCGCTGTCAAGATGGCTTAACGCAAGCGACAGAGCGAAAAGGCACTGTCGCACGCATTTAAAGTGTTAGAGGAGGTCGTCGCACGACTAACGTCTGACAAAGAACAGAATATGAATTTTTGTATTTAATATTTTTGTTGACAATTTTTGTTGTAAATTGGTTGTACATAATTGTCCCAGTAATGAATCGGAAAAATTATTTTATTTCGTTAGTGATACGATTTCACTTAGGGGTTTTCGTAGCCTCGTAAGGTCCGCCGAATATGGCCGAAAAATGACGGGAAAAAGCACGGGCGGCCTACGTAACGTGGCATACCACTTCAGTGTTGACGAGATGGTCGGACGTTGGCCCAAAGATTTTGTTACCAAAATCGGAAAAGGCACTCGCGGACACGAAACGCACGTGTCGTGGCCACTTAGGGTTTTCGTAGTCTCATGAGACAAAGCCGGACATGGTCCAAAAAATACAAAAAAAATCAAGAGCGGGCTACGAATGCGGGCTACCACTTACGTATGGGCGAGATAGCCGGACGTTGCCTCGGCATTTTGTTGCGAAAATCGGAAAAAGCACTTGCGGCCACGAAACCATGGAAACTTTTACGACGTCGAAAATTTTTGAAACTCTTTATGGAGGTTCCTCATATATCGCTGATATTACCATAAAAATTTCAAATGATTTTAAGATATGAGGATTTTTAAAATTCAAACAATACATATATAAGGGCACATACATCAAAGTTCGGATGATAAAATAAGCAAAAGATTAGATGATATTACAAGGGCATTACAACAGTTGACGAACTAACTAACGAAAGCACTGTCGTCATGGTGGAACAAATGATCGTTCCGCCTATCTGGGTACAGCCAGAATGATGTAAGACATTTTCTGTATATTACCTGACCCGTTCTAATTTTACGACGTGTCATCGGACACCGCTCAATCCCTACTATGAAAGAACTCCATGGGGTTCCGCAGTGCTCCCAGCTGTCGCCTATTGGGTGGCCTATGCCGTACGTCTCGGATGTATAAGACTTAAATTTTAGTTGTTGTTTATGTGGATTTCTGCCCTCCCATATGGGCATGTCATCCCGATTCCCGGCGTCCCCTATGTTAATACCACCCGGGTTTCCGGGTGGTCTGCGCAACGAGTCAAGGATTTGTTGCGTGTTGCGGACCTCGACCGGCTGCTTCCTCTTGTCCCTTCTTCTTCGAGAAGAGGAACTCTCCTGCACTTCTGCTGTGTTGGCCGTTGGCGGAGACATGCGGAGACGCCTGCTCTGTTTCGGCTCGCACTCCACTATATGGTGCAGGAGTTTTGTGTTGGGCTTATCCTTGAACAACCGGAAGCGTGCCCTGCAGTCAATACAGTATGCCCGCCTTGGTCGTTGAATAACATCGTAGGCGTACTCGGGATTTGGCTTTTCTGGGCGGTAGTGGCACCACGGAGAGGGTTGCTCCCCCCAGTTATCCCATACAGGAAGCATGAGATGTGGGTGGTACGTCTCCGGGTCCACCCAGTTGAAGTACCAGCACCGTTCATCCTCGGCCAAGGGCACAGAGAATCTCCGGTCCGCTAGATCACCGTGGCAGGTATCAACCACTGCCTCCAGGCCATGTACGCAAACGTCGGGGCTTTCGGGTGGCCCTGGAGGAGGTTCCTCCTTTGACTTGTTGATGTTCGCAAGTGTCCTTTTGAACTCCTGTATGCGATGAACTTGTTTAGAACTACTACTTTGTGAGTTCAACATGAGTATGTCGCATGAAACTCACCGATCGGTTGGCCCCTTGCACACCGGCCCTAAGCTCTGATCGATCTAGAAAAGGGACATATCTGGCGGCCTCTCCCCGGTGAAGTTCTCAGCGAAGCGGGTAGTTGTTGTGGCGCTTGTTGAGAAATTAAGAGTCACGCTGTTCCTACCCATCGATCCATTGGAAGAAGCAACACCGCCCTCGTCCGAGAAAAGAAAGAACGATGCATGAGATGGTAGTGTTACCCTGTATTGTGTGGACGCTAGTAGGTTTACCTTGTACGTGCGGGCACAACAGTAGTGAGCGCGGGCGGCCGTGTCTCCATGGGTAGATTGCATCATCTTGGCCGGTAGGTTGCAGTGCCTTCTGCTTCGCCCTCCACGCCTTCCCGTAGCTAATTGTGTACTGATATCTGTTCTCGATTGCTCGGATAATAGCACGGGGCTCAAAACTCAGGTTCTCCACTATCTCTGCGTACATGATGTTCACGACATACCCGGATGATAGGTTCCTGTGAGCCATCACTGTTTCCTCAGTCATACATTTATGCTGCTCAACCTTCGAACATATCCAATGGGTGCCCCATTTGGGCTTGTACGCGTGCACTCTCCACGGACACCCATGGATCTCACACACCACATCGTAGCAGGTTGGGGTGGATTTCTTAACCCTGAAAGTCCTTCTTAATGATATAGCCCAATCTTTCACGGATCTGCCATGACCTCTTTTGTCGGGTACATACTTGTTATGCCTAACCTCATTAACACTCAGATCGCCAAGGCATCTCCTCATTTCATTGACAACCATATTTTCAAATTGTTGCGTGCTCCACTCGGTACCGGCACAAGCGGCTCCATACCTCCTCCATCTTCCTCATCCGACTCATCGTCATCCTCCTCTTCTTCTCTCAGACTCACGGTCTTCCTCTTCCATCCTAGTCGTTATTTCCTCAATTTGCTCACCTTCGCTACTACACCCCCGCTTCTTGGCCAATATTTTCATCATCCTTTCGAACCGAACCTGTTCACCACTTTGTCAACATGTTGCTCATGGCTAGATCCCCAATTTCAAGGTCACCGGTGAGCTCATTTTGAGGTCGACTACACTCACCGGCGTCCAATCTCGCCGGGGGCAACATCCTCTCATATGCTCGCACTAAAAGCACTCGATTCCATCCCGTTGCTCGCCCACCTCACATATGATCTCCACGATGCGGTTCCTTTAGCTCAACTAACTCCCATAAATAGTGTCGTTTAAGACACTACATAGGCAAAATACCTTCAACTCACACTTGTCTTCTTCCATCCAAAAGTATAATACAACCATTTCAACACGGAACCAAATGTGTGCTCCTCGAGCCTACTCAAACTTCGTCCACATACTTGCATGTTACTTAGATCTGCACCTCCAAACCATGCATTACAACCCCATCTCCATAATAAATCCTAAATGGAACTCGTTACGCCATATCTGCGAATCCATTCATTCACCCACTTAATTAATTATCTTCCGTACAAAATACTATGACGTAACATAACTATACCTACATGGTACGAAAATATATATATAACCGTAAAAACATCTACATTCCTAATAATTCATATCGATGTAGTTATATCTCGTAAAAAATTACATTTCCATCAATATGTACCGATATACTCCTATCCGTAAAAATTCATTCCTAACAATATATACATTCAGATCGATGTACTTATATATTAAAAAATACTCATTCAGAACTATATTTACTTTAATATATACCGATATACTCCTATCCACAAAAATATCTAAATTTTCTAAACTAGAACTAGTCAGTGACCTATCAATTTACCTACATTTATCCGTAACATACATCTAAAAATATTTCTAATCTACCACTATTTATCGCTACAATGCTCTAGATCTAACTATTTCTAACATATCATAATTTCATCGCTAAGAAAAGTAAACAACAAAAATTTACCTCAAAAGCAAAGGACGCAGAATCGCCCTTCTTCCTTCTCTCTTCCCTCTCTCCTCTTCCTCTTCCTTCCTCTCTCTCTCTGTTCTCTTCCGGGCGCACAAATGAGAACGATGCAGACGAGCGGCTCATATAAGCGCTCTCGTCAGACGACCATCGTCGGCGACAGAACCCGCCCACACTCGCCGACGACCATCGGCCGATTTGCTCATCGTCGACGTTAAATGCGTCAGGCGACAGTGCTTTTTCGGCTCTGTCGCAAGACGTTACCGCGCGACAGCGCCGTTCGTTCCTCGTCGCCGTTCGCCGTGCGGCGACAGAGGCCACGCCTTCGGGCACCGTCGCCAGATATTTTTCTATTTAGGCCCCTGTCGCACGTCGAGGTATATTTCTGAAAAAAAAAATTCGGTGAAATATTTTTGAAATTTCGAATAAAAAATGTATTATTAAAAAAAAATTCCCTGCCCTCCACCTTGATGACCTAGCTAGCTAGCCCAGCAAGTGCTCGACGGAAACTACGTACGTGTTGTATATGCTGCCATTATACTCAAGACAAGAGCTAGTCCTGGCCTGCAGGCTGTATCAACAAGGAGAGAGATAATAATATACCTGGTGAAAGGAAAGGCGTTGGTCGGTGCTTGGCGGTACTAGCTGTACATGCCTGCCAGATAGATAGACTGAAACAGTAGAACTCATATCCATCCATGCTTCTTTCTCCTTGAGCAGGAAAGCCTACCACAGTTGCCGATGCAGAGCAGAGCAATGGAAAATATTGTGGGCGAGGAGGAGGGAGGCTGGCTGGCTGGTAACCTAAGACAAGCCAAAAACCGGCCTCGTGTGCTGCGTTAGGCGGTTTTGCTTACCTTTTTCATGTGTTTGGACGCTTGCGTTGCGACCACGCGCGCATGTTGTGGTGGCTTCCCTTCCCCCGGGGGGGATCGACGGAGGGGAGGGAGACCAATCAGGCCAGGTCGACGGTACGGTGCAGGTACAAACCACAAAAGCAACAGAGGAACGAACAATCAGGCCGACGATTCATGGGCATGGCCCGTCTCATATGGCCGCATATCCAGTGAAAATCACTTTTATTGTGAAAACACGGTAGTGCGATGGGGTTGGCGCAAAGTGGCGGCGCATCGTTGTCGTAGCTAGAGGAGATGGCTTCTGCCAAGAGCAAAACGCGAAGAAAATGAAGCATCACAACAGCGGCGCAACGCGGTGAGCCAACGTGACCAAGGCAATGGAGAAGGCTCACGACGCAAGGAACGGCGGTGGAGGAAGCTTCAAGGCTGGCAATGGCGGTGGCGGAGGAACTCAAATTCGACGAGTGAACGCGAGGCGGCAAAAATAGCGAAGCACGGAAAACAAGAGAGGGAGATGTGACAAGCCTTAAATAGGCGCAAACGTCGAGGTGACCGGCCCGGATACGGCGTGACGGGTGCGGAAGAAGCGGCGGCCGTTGCGCGGAGTTTGGCGGCAGCGTCCGAGACGGATACGATGAAGAGGACGCAATTGGGACCATACACGCTGCTCAGATCAGACAGCTCACACGCGCGCGCCCACGCGGACGAATCTCGGCTGTAAGATCTGGATCCAACGGCAAAGCGTCTAGGGTTTTGGAGGTGGGCTGGGCCGACGCGACTAGGCCGGAAGGGAACCGGGCTAAGAAACGGTGGAAAAGCCTAGCCGCACGGAGTGTAGGAGTGGGCCGCAGAAAGAAAACGGCCCGAGAGAAATAGAGGAAAAAAAATGGTTTTGCATTTTAGAAAATGCAAAAAATACCAAAATAAATAGCAAATAATTTAGGAAAAAATTCCAAAAAATTCTAAAAAATACTTTTAAACATTTAGAATCCAAAACTTTAAACCCTAACTTGGATTTGGCCTTAAATGTTGTATTTTGGCCTTAAATTTTGGATTTCGACCATCTCTGAGATGTGGTCTGAAAATGAAATTTAATACCTTGCATGTGACATTAAAAAATTCTCTAAATCAGAGAATTGGTCTCTGCTTGATTGCTGATCTTGACATGGATCATGCATGGGATGCAGACTAGTTTTCAATTCTTCACACCTTATAAATACTTGTAATCCAAATGTATATTACTTGGCCCAGCAAGTACGTACTGATGAAACAATAACTGATATTAACTATACGTACATCAAGCACGTCTCTTGCGAAAAGAAGACGACGAAACAAGCACATGCAGCAGCAGCTAGCCTGTGAGGTGAGGATGAGTTGGTGTCCAAGGCAAGCAACAGGTAGCTATTTACCAATGCAAAATGACACGTCAAGATTAAAATACGAATTATTGCTTGATCCTGGCATGTTGTCGATCGTCGTTATTGTTGCCGTAGTCCCAATTGCATTGGTCAAGCAGAGCCATGACAACTTGATGCTCGATCGGTTCATTGATCTACTGTTGGTTACCCATGCACATTGATTGAGCTGATTCTGAGTAATTAACAGAAGCCACCACCTAAATACCGGAGCATAATCATCTGTATATATATGTTGTTAGATGAGAGAACAGTTGTTGTGATCTGTGACAGACAAGAGTGCATGTAGACTGTAGTAGCACTTGGGCCGGCCGGTTTCGACAGCTCCTAATATATTGTTATATATTTGATTCCAGTATTTCAATAGTGTTCTCACCAGTACATTGGTTATGATCAAGAACTGCTTTAACTAAAGACGCCACCAATCCATACCTCAAAAGAGAAACAACTGATTACATCAGGTTCATTAATTATATCGATCGATTGATTACTTGCAGAAAATCACGATTATATATAGGCCAGGCGGTGCTATCAAACTAAAATGCATGCGACGTCTGTTGGCCATGGGAGAATAACCTAGTCCAATTCTGTGAAACCAAAAGCACAAAATCAAAGGTGACTGAATAAACTCTCATGGGCTGCATAAAACATTGGCGGCATCGACTTTCCAACAGAAAAACAATACTACTATCTGAATTTTAAAGCCACTGGCAGCATGAACAAGAGCCAGACTGCTCACCTTTATTCTGTATCCGCCATCCGGGCGCACACTCCCCAAGCAAGACTGCCGCGGTTCCTGACCAGAAGATGGCTACTTGGCTAGCAGCCAGCCCTTTCTGGGTCTCTGGAATACAAATCATATATAGGGAGGTCTTGTTCTCTTCTGCTGCTGCTACCACCAAAAAAAAAAAAGGCAAGTTGATAGAGCTTGATGGATATACTAACATTAGAAGGAGAAAGTATAGCTACTTAGCTAGTCTGAGAAACCTAGCATTGTTATTTGTTAGGTAAGGCTTGTACTTCTGTAGTACGTTGGGAAGCACTGTGATTTGTTTTTAAGGCCCATGGTCCACACACCACAAAGAGGAGAACACAGATACACATACAAGGAGTGAGCAAGCGGTGATTCATCTTACTATCATTGCCAGAATGTAAGTTTTACTAGGGTTCGTAATGAATCCATTCATAGCTAGCATATACCAGGTGATCCTTCCTACCTCCACCTGCTGCTCATTTGAGTAACAAGAGCCTCTCTGTCCATGACATGAGAGCTAAGCTGAGGTGGAGGGGACTGTGGGCCCTCCCCTGCAGGCTTACATGGCAATGTATAGATGAGCAGGGAACCTGACACAGTCACCGCTGGCTGCCCCCGCAAAGCCGTGTCCGATTCAGTCAAACTTCGCCACTCCTCCTAGCTGAGATCCCCTGCGGCTCGCAACCCTCATCTCAACACTCAGCAGTGATGCAAACAAAGGTTGATGCTTATGCGCAGTAACAATTAATTGATTAATGTGTCACAGGATTTCATTACCTGACAATGAGGAGGAGGAGCTCACTAAATCTTCCCCGCAGCCATGAGTTGCGGTTGAGTGGATGAAAGTTTGTGCCCGCAGTGACCATCCAGAAATTAAGATGGTTCTGGATCCTTCCTGGGAGGGCTCCTCCTAGTTCTACTCTAGCTAGAATGATATTGGTATTTGCTAATTGGCCCTTGCACACAAGGCATAGTAATCTTGGCTTGAGGCCTGGGTTGGATTGACTTCTCTGGCTCAATGAGGCCAGTTTATTAACAAAGCAGTTAGTTCAACTCCAATTCTCTTCAGAAGTTCATCACTCGTGAGTTACCTATCATGCATGCATTCACTCAAGGTCGAAGAAGCACATTTTAGAAAGACAGCTACATAGTATACAACAGCCGTGATATCTGCATGTTTTATATCTTTCTTTCTTTCTTTCTTTCAACAATAAAAACACACACAATTTGGTACATAGAGTATATCTTTCCAAGACAACAACAACTTACCTTTATGTCCCACAGACGCATCATATCTCCTGTCACCCTCTTGCCTATTCCCCTACAGCTTCCCAGTGAAAAGGGCGATACCCTCTCCTATCACAAATAGTTGTTATTTTAAACACAAAAAATTTTGATTATCATTTTTTTTAAAATTTTTAAATTGGATCATAAAAATCATATATGTATATTTGTCACTAAAAGTACTTGTGTAATATTATAATTTTATTAGGTTTTATAAATATATTATAATGGAAATTAGTGATAAAGTTATGTTTCAAAAACCATAAACAAGTCCAAAACAGCAACTATGTACGACGATGACAGAGCATATACAAGAAAAGGAAGCAGCAGGAGAAATCTTGGTCCCTATCACTGTTATTTTACCCTAGGGCTGACAAGTCACAATACTACAAAATCGAATTGAGCGCCTCTCTACAAACGACAGTATTGGAATAGCACAAAGGCCTCACTGCCAATCCTCATCAGGAGCAAAGTCTAGGGATTCAATTATAAAAAAGAGTTGGGGAAATGAAAAGGCATGATTCCGTCCTTCCCAATGCCATGCCATGCCATCCCTATGGTTTAGGGTTTAGAGGACCAAACCAGGCAATGCCCCTCTCTAACGAGGATCCGGTTGCAGCCTGTGAATGATACTGTGACTAGAACTTTAGCAGGATCCGACTAAGTTCTTTCTTATACTGTTTATTTATGTGCCGTAGAGGAAGCACTGTTGCAAAGAATCTGGTCTGTTCACAACTTCACCACCGAGCCGAGCCTGCGTTCTGTCTGGAACTGTTCATCATCAGTCATCACTAGAAAGAAAGAAAGAAAGAAAGAAAGAAAGCCCGTTGCATTGCAAAGAATACTTCGATTCGAGCAAACGGACAATATGAAATCACCTGCGGTCGCTTTTCGTGCATAATGCGACTGCAGGGATCCCGTGTCTCTAATGAAACCCCCAACCTACCTTAACCCTACTGCTCACATCTATTACACGGAATAATTGTCCCCCTTCCATTCTCCATATATTAATCCACCATGGACACCCCACTCAAAGCTCATAAGCCACAAACACCACTCTTGTTCTCCCTCCCTCTCTCCCTCTCAGAGTCTCACAAGCCTCGGAAGCCAAGAAGGAGAAGAAGCTGCGGTGAAGGAAGGAAGCGAGCGAGAGATGGAGCTGGAGGAGCAGGCCTTCTTGGAGGAGCTCTTCTCCCTGAGGAGGGACGCGTGGGAGTGCAATGCCATGGGGGAATTCTTCTCCCCGGCCTGCGCCGCCATGGATTGCTTCCAAGAACGCCACCAAGCCACTGTCAGTGTACTCCCCACCTTCACGGCCTCCTACGAACAGCCGCAGCAGCCGGCGGCGCCTGGGTTCGACTGCCTCAGCGAAGTCTACGGGAACGCGGCGTTCGGCCCCAATGCCGGCGCCGACGACTACGGCAGCGAGATGGGGTTTCTTGATGTCACTGATTCCAAGGTGCCCCCGGTGGAGGGAGGCCTTGGAGTCTGCAAGGTGGAGCCCGGCCTGGTGGAGGGTGGCGGCGGGTTCAACCCCGGCGCCGTGCAGCCGTCGGCACCGGCGTCGAAGAAGAAGAGGGTGGAGGGCATGCCGTCCAAGAACCTGATGGCCGAGCGCCGCCGCCGCAAGCGCCTCAACGACCGCCTCTCTATGCTCCGTTCCGTCGTGCCCAAGATCAGCAAGGTACCATGTCGAAAACACAAGGGAGAAAAACACTTTTTTTTTTACTAGATTACTTGCAAGGACAATAATCTTAGCGCAATGGGGTATTAATTGGAGATGATGTCTCAATGTGTTCTTGGCTATTGTGACTAGATGGACAGGACATCGATTCTTGGGGATACGATAGACTACATGAAGGAGCTGCTGGAGAGGATCAGGCTGCTGCAGGAGGAGATCGACCAGCAGCAGCATCAGGAGCAGGAGACGCCGGGCGTGCTCAGCGTGTTCCGGGAGCTCAACCCCAACGAGATGCTCGCCAGGAACACCCCCAAGGTAAAGAAAGCCATTACTACTAGCGATAAAATTGAAATGTTGGGCACTGTCTTCATTGGGAGCGTGAGAAGATTGAGGCATTTATGTCGGCGGTGTGCAGTTCGACGTGGAGAGGAAGGACGCCGGCGACACCCGGGTGGAGATCTACTGCGCGGCGAAGCCGGGGCTGCTGCTGTCGACGGTGAGCACTCTCGAGACGCTGGGGCTCGACATCCAGCAATGCGTCGTCAGCTGCTTCAACGACTTCGGCATGCACGCCTCCTGCTCCGAGGTACCCATTATGCATCCTATCCATCCATCAATTTACCAGTCTTGTTTCTTCAGCTACACAAATACATGTTTCAGATTACCATACACTAGCACTTGTCCTAGCAAATTTGAGACAACAAGTCGGATTGATGAGTGGTGATTTTGGTTGCAGATGCAGAGGGAGAGGATCAGCGCGGACGTGATAAAGCAGGAGCTGTTCAAGAACGCAGGCTATGGAGGAGGCTGCTTGTAGAGGGGGGGGAGAACCGCAGAAGAGAGCAAATAATGAAGTAGTAGCGGGAGCAGTGGTGGTAGCCAGCAGCAGTAGGGCAGGAGTGAAAAAGGCAGGCAGATTTTGGAGGCCTTTCAGCAATCCATCTCCCCATCATAGCGATGTATGTTGCTGTGATGAAGAAACTTTCTCTTAACAAAGCTCGGAGCCTTTCTAATGATCGATCCAACCTTGCACTTTAATGTTCCTAATAAGCTCTGTTCCTCCTGCTGTGTCAAAGAAAGCAGGAAGCTCTCGGCTCAGTTGTGATGTGCCCTGTGTGTTTTTTTTAAGCAGCTGAGCTGAGCCATGTACAACCACTAGTAAGTAGTAGCACACCACAGCACCGGCAGCTGTTCTTGCATCTTTTGGCTGTCACATGTCTCGAGCTGTCCGTCCAATTTGACTTGCGCCACACCGGATTCCGGCCGCAGAAATCAACAAGTGAACGCCCAAGCTCCATCTTTACTGATTAGGAAGACGTGGTTGTGGGGGGCTGATGGAGACTCGCCCAGGCTGCAAACTTTGTTTCTTCTCCTTCGCGTTGGAACGGGTCGCTTTCGCTCCCCTCTTGTTTGCTTCCCTGCATAAATTCCACTTCCTTTTTCTAAGATGAGATAGCGGCTCAGTTCACTGCCCTCTCGTCTTATCTCTTGGCCTTCTTCCCCAGGAGGACTTTGGGGACCATTTAGTAACCTAACTAATCCTCACTGCAATGGAATACCCTCATTACCTGGAGAGCCGAGCTAAGCTATCCATCATTAGAGAGGGGTACAGTTACCTTTAGTTTGTATTGTCTGATCAAACAGACAAAGATCGTGCTAGCCGTCTCTGCCCAATTCGGTTCTTCAGCTACTCCCATTTTTTCTAATCCCTACCTAAGGGCAGCCTCATCTTCGGCTATCCTGGATTTCTAATGCCATAAGCAACCACTTTCGCAGGTACCATGGCGTCCACTACCACCTTTGTGTGGGTTCTTCGGGCTCATGCCTGAACCTTGTACCAGTTGGTCAATCTGAATTCCAAAGTTGGTACTTTTCTCGGCAACATCCCAGGCCAAGAACGACTCCTTTTCAGCACAAAAGATAACAATGTCAGGTTGGCAATTAAGATTGGGTTCAGAGGTCACAAGCAATGCAACAGCTCTTGGGGAGCGCAGTATGCAGTTATGTACCGAAAGTCCAAAACTCGACTCTGAAACCAAAGGTAACAATGTCAGGTTTGCAATTAAGATAGGGTTCAGAAAATAAAAGCAGTGCAACAACTCTTAGGGGGAGGGTGGCACGTAACCCTTAGGCTATTCCCAGTGGACGGTGTCGTACTCCAAGATAGCCGCATATGATACATAGTATGATACTGTTTGGATGAAACACCATCTTCAGTGCATAGTATTATACTACAGTATCCAAGACAACATGTGTCCATTAAATTGCTGCATATGTTATGATCAAATGTATCATGTGAACGCGTGGAGAAGACACCATAGCGACCCCAGTGCGGTGTCGTATGAAAACCAAAGTGTTGGATACAGAGCCGGAGCAGTATCTTCAGAATGATATCGCACTGCTCTCTCTCCTCTTTAACTCATATACCACATCAGCAACCTGTCCTATATAACAAGCATTAAATGTGGAAGACATCATGCACTGGGAATAACCTTATTAGGGCATGTACCAATCAATATTTACAGAACTGGCTCTGAAAAGTTTGCCAGTACAAGCAGCCAGCATGTACTAGCATGGATTCTGCGCTTGGTCACCGTATTGTTATATAGTACCTTAAAAATCAGGAGCCTAGAGATTATCCTAAGATCCATGACACCGTTTTACATTATTACGATCTTACTTATGACAAATGGTCCAAATGTTTTATTCGAATGCTTTTAACCTGGGAATTGCGAGCGAGACTACTCGGGGGCGTGGCACTTCATCGGATGGATGGGCGGGGCCTGACGCCTCCATATTGCTCCCTGTGTTTGAGATGGCCTGCTGCAAAAACGCCACGTCGTCTTGCTTCGTGCCTACCTATTACTATATAACTTCACTGACACCAAAACAATTTTCCTTCTTTTCAAGCCATTCATGTTGTTAACATTCATATGATCTATTCCACTTTTTTTCTTTTTCTTGCTATGTAGGTTATACTACGATGGGAGGGCGCGCTACGTTGCATCGAGCAAAGCTACACGGTTATGATCCGTTGACAGCGTAGCAACGATGCGGCCACAAGAGGAGCGAAAATCAAAGAAACATACGCTAACAATGGATGTTTTAGACATTAAATCGACAGAAAGGCCTTTCCATATTCTCTCAACTCCCTATTATATAAAAGGCAATCATAGATAGTTTAAAAACGTCATCACAGACGGTTTTTTGAATTGTCAGTAACCATATGCCAGTGATAATATAACGGTTTCTGAACCGTCTATGATACAACTATCACATACAGTTATTTCGACAGACCATCCATGATAATAGCCCATCACAGACAGTTATTATTAGAGACCGTCTGTGATAATAGACTATCACAGATGGTTTGTATAAATAACCTTCTGTGATAGTCCATCATCATAGACAATTGATAGTCCCAGTCGTCTATCGTACGATATGTATCGTAAACGGTTTTTTAAGAACATCTGTGCTATTATTTTGTACTACTGAATCTTTTTTATTTATTGGCTAGCCTCTGGAAATGCTAGCCATTCTCTCTGAAACAAGTAGATTACATATTACATCACAGACATATTACAGATTACATCACAAACATCTATTTCAGAAATCCACTCAGATATATTAACCAATTGAATTTAAATATATTCACTAATTGAATACACAACTATAATTCACAAATTCACAGCACAAGTTTCACAAATTAACCCAAATAGTAATCGAAAAATAATGCAACTCATTAAGACAGGCGAAGTGAAACTTACCTTCTGGATTTATGACCTCATGTAGTAAGAAGGAACAGAATTGTCCTCGAATTCCAATCAGATCGGCTTGTTCCAATGCTGTTGTAGCATATTTTCAAACATGTAGGTAGATATAAATTGATAAGTATGAAACAATTATTGCAAGATCGACAAACCTCTAGATCTTGGTCTTTTTTGTACCGATGATGAGTTGCATGTTATAGCAAATATAGAATCCACATAGGTTATTTCCCTTTTCCTGCTGATGACACTGTAAAAATAAAATTGGTTAGTTCCAGAGGTATTATTACAAAGCGTGATATAGGATTATTGTGTACTAGCGGATACTAGAAACTTAAAATCGTGCTTCAGCTTTGACCCGTCCTTGCCACATGACCTTTCACGTGTTTTGTACACTTTGAATGACCTACGTGATTCCAAAAAGTTAGTCTCAGCCATTCCACGAGCAATGTACACCTTAAACAACCTACATGAGAGTTTTCTATGAAGGAAACGTGAATACCTATCGAGTAACTTTGTGATAGACTTCATGTTGTGGCTACCGCTCGTTAAAGAATCAAGGTAGATAACCCCGCACTTCCTTGGTTGAATTATAATTGAAACCCAGTGAAACTTACACAGGTATATCGCCATGGTCATTCAATCTATCTTTGAATTGCGTGTAAAGCACAAATCAAAGTATATCAAGTAGTGCAACACGTACCCCGGGTTGTAGGGTAAAAGTATGTACTCTGTTTGCGTTGAGCCACCAATGCCTCTTCCATGTAATCCTCGATGACTTTTAAATTTTTGTCCATTATTTTATTTGAGACCATGTGTAGTTCGAGGAAACCCACCGGCACTCTCTTGCTTTTTGCTTCAAGGATCATGTATCTATATATACAAAAGTAAGGAGTTATATATATAACATTTATCGGTATTATGCGAATGTAGACCATGATTACACACACTTACAATGCCCAGCATCTCAAAAGCGAAGCATCGAGGTTAAAGAGATTGAATAAATCACTGAAGTCGACCCCGAAGAAGCCCCTGATGACTGGTTCAACAGATACTCCTGCTTGAATCTGACTGGGATACTCGTTATCCATTCTGCCATTGACTTGTTGGCTTTTCTATGTACTAATCATGCAATATAATGCAAGACAATGTAAGTTTTTTTAGGCACTCTCCTGATATGAAAGGCTCTCCTAGCTTGTATCTTCGGGCCAATGGGGCAAATGGATAGTCGAGGGTCTAGGTGATCTGCTTCAATTTACCCTTGTCTCCCTTTCTACCATAGGTCGTCTTCACGGGAGACGAGTAGGCACAAAGTGATGTACCAGCCCATGATGCACGGGGCAAGGTAACTAATTTGGTGGCTTGCTAAGGTGTAGCAGGTGAATCCGATACTTCAGGTGACTTTAGTCTTGCGGGTACCTTTGGTGTTGGAGGATGGGCATCTAGAAAGATGTCGCCACTGGGCCACTAGATGAATGTTTCAGTGGCATCCCCTGTATCACGATCTTGTCATTTAGGGGCATTTGCAGCGTGACCATCCTAAAGCTTTCTTGTACACCATCCTAAAGCACCGGCATCCGTGCATGGACAGATCGTGTCATCAATATTTTATACTTCTTATTATGTATGTATGGAGAGAAGTATATACCACTAATTTTGTAAATCAGAGTACATACCTCTTGTGAACTCGGATATGTACTCTTCAATTTTATGGCCAACAAATAGACTTACGTACATACTTATTTCGCTCTCTGGACTCTTCTTCTACTTCTACAGGACAATACTTACATGCATGCAGTTAGCGTTTAGTATAAATGACCTCATTTAAGTTGAACACATACTCCTTCGTTAATGAAACATGTACAACGGGAAGCGAGATATAGACATAATCTCTTTTAGTCTTAACAGTGCAATCACAGAAAGTCCCCCAAAAGTGGTATACATACTCCCTTCTCACCATGTATAATATACTCCTATTCGATATACAGCTAGCTTCTTGTACTCGCAGTGATATACTCTCTTTAATTTCGAACGACATACTACCTAAATGATAAACTGATACACTACTCATAAGATACTCCACACATACTTAGTGTTTAACAAAAACACAAGGCAACACGGGTCAAATGCACTAGAGAGCATATACTCCCCTACTTCTCCCCTACTTTACATGTGTGGCTCTAAGCCTTTACCATGGTAGTATGGTTGTGCATGGCATCAAGCAGCCTTAGAAACTAAAAAAAGGTACATATGCATCGTACATTCATATATATATAAATACTCGATTTTGTACATACAGATACTACCTTCGAAATGTATGTACACGTTTAAGAGCCTATCTACACTTGTGCATGAACCGCATGAAGTTAACTATTAGGTCGTGTTACGCACGCATGTAGCTTATTTTTTAAAGAACGTGTCAAGACATACTCCATAATGTATTTTAGAAGATATATATATACTCGATCCATACTCGTAATCATCCCTATATTAAAGATGGGAGATTTTCACGTTCTGGCGCGCCACGTCATCTTTTGGCTACGTGGTCGCTGCGTCCGTCCGGCCAGCGTCGCCGTGTCGACAAAGGAACGCCGCTCGTTAGTACGGCGGCTCAGCGTTGAGCCACGTCACCTGCATTGCTCGCCCGCTTGGTCGATTGGCCCTAAGACGTCGTAGCGTGGCTGGTAGGAGCGCTCGCTACGCAGCGAGAGGTCATGCGATCGAGCCTTGGTGAGCACTTTTTTTTGCCGCGGTCGCGCCTCTCCCCTCTGCCCTTGCCCGCACGTCGCCAACAGATTCTCACCCCAAACCAAATTCCCACCACCGCACCAAATCTCGCAGCGGCGACGGTCTCGGCCGATGATGACGCGGCCTCAGCGTCCAACGTGCACATCACCGGCTCCGAGCGACGGCGACGCGTGTGCGGGAGAAGGTCTGTCTGTTCCCCTCGTTGAAGTCGCCGTCCCCGCCCCGCTCTCTCGCCCTTGCCCTCTCCTCTTCGGCCGCGAGCTCCTAGGTCTTCCCCCTCCTGCTCTCGGCTCCTCCGGCCCTCCACTTCACGGATCGATTTGGAGTGCAGATTTAGTAGTTCAATCTTTTGCCTGATCGAGTTCTTGCTTTGAATCTCTTAATCGATCCGTGCAAATGAGATGAAGTCCAGGCATCCCTGCTCCCATTGGTGGCTTTCGGCATCCCCCGCCGAGGCCGAGAAGAGCGGCTGTGGTCGCCCACCTCACCCAGGCTTTCCTGTCATTGCCTCGACCGATCAAGGCCACATGACAAGCTCACTTGTGAGTGCCCTATACTTGCCAACATTGAGCCAAAGCAGATCAAGGTCCGGTTCGAACGAAGGTATAAAAAAATCTAGATAGAATACGCTAATTGTGAAAACATGTTATGGTAGTACCCGAGTGGTGTCAAATCGGTCTAAACAAATTTATGGTTGTATTCTTAAAAAATGTCTGGACTCCAAAATGTTGCATTCTTTGTTGTGAAGATGATCGTTGTTTTTTTTGTATGGAGGAAGTTGTAATTTCAATTGCTTATCGTCACAGCTTGTTTGTGCATTAGCTACTACAAATGACGCTTTATTTAATTGTATTCATCTTGATTTTTCGTTTTTTCTTCATATTTTGCTGAAGTGGATGATTGTATTTGTGTCTATGTTGTTGTAGGTGCGAGATAAGCGGGGAAAGAATCTTCACGGCTTCAGATCGTGAATGTAAAATTGTCGGCGATGAACAAGCTTCTTATGAAAGAGAATGAGCGTCTCGAATCGAGTCTCCGAGTGGTTCACGAGAATGCTCACATGCGGCAGCAATGCAGAATGTAAGTTCTCAATGTCTTTGGTGTTGGTGTCGCATCCCTTCACAAACATTTTTTTTCCTCAAGTCTTATTTATTGACATTTCGTTGTGCATTTGTAGCACACATGGTGTGTCTTGCAGAAAGTTTAGTTCTGTACCATTTTGTAAATGAGTGTGGTAGTGTGCTACTAGTGCGTTACTTTCAAAAGTTGATATATCTCTAATTATGCCAAGAAGGATGTTGAGTCCTTATGTCATTGTTGAGCTAGGTCCATAGGTTTATGCAACACCTAGAGGTTTGGAGTCCATGGTGCTGCCTCCATTGGAACCCTCTACCGCACATATGCATCAGCTGGTTTAGAATTGCCATGAATTGTTACAGACTTCATTGGCAAAATGATACAAGCTGCGAATCAAATGTGACTACCCCTCAAAACCCTCTAAGGGATGCAAGTGACCCTTCCGGGTAAGTAAATAACTCAGGGCACTAGGGAAGGATTCTTGTTGCCAACCTTGTCATTCTGTAATCATCCTATCTTCAATTGGCTTTGTTTTCATGTTCCAGGCTCCTTTCAATCGTGGAGGAGACCTTGACAGAGTTCCTCTCAAAGGCTACTGGGACAGCTATTGATTGGGTCCAGATGCCTGGGATGAAGGTTACATGCCAACTCTTGAATTTTTTTGTTCTGTAATTAGCACTAAAAAAGATAAATAATGTGCTAACTCTGTTTTGTTTTCATGAGATTAGCTTGGTCCGGATTCATTTGGTATTGTGGTCATTTCACATGGTTGCCGTGGTGTTACTGCCCGTGCCTGTGGTCTGGTGAATCTAGAACCAACAAAAGTAAGTGTTTTAGCTTGTTTTGGGTGCTTAATTTTGTAATTTTTATGTTACCCCAATAGTTCTGTTTGTCTTTATATTTTTCTGCAAGGCAAGAGGCATACAAAAGGATTAGAAGGTAGGTTAGATTCTTATATAGAGTAAGGATACGAGGGTCCTAAAAGGTTCAAGGGGTTGTGAGAGAGTGACAATCCATTGAACTTTTTTGAGATTGTGTTTAAAGAATTTGTGATCGACTTTGTGAAATCTTTTCTCTCTTACCGTAGTTGCTTCAACGTCGTTACTTTGGTTCTCTACGAGACTCACATTCTTCATTCCTGAGACCATATATGCTTGTATCATATCTCAAACTCTGATTTGATCCGGGAGCTGCTACGCATAAGAAGAGATATCAGAGTGTAGCATATATTATAAACAATTGGAAGCTAGGGTATTGAGAATTAATTGTTAGGCAAGATTTGATGTGTTAGGTCATGCTTTTCTTTACAAAATCTACCTGTGTTCATTCAACCCTCCAGTTGTTATAATGATGTCATGTTTCTTGTTCAATGGGACACAAGAGGGCGAGAAAGGTTCAGACAATAACAAGCGATTATTATCGGGAGCTCATGGAATTATTGTAATTCCTCTTGAACACCCATATTTTGCATTTTATGCTGATTGCACACTTACAATCATTTCTTTCTTACTGTATTATTTTACTCCTCTAATGTAATTCGATGGTTTAGATTTGGTTGGAATAGCTTTACATTTTACTCTGGTCATTATTGAACTGAACTTGTTCATATTCCTTTTCACATTCTATACTGTGCTTTATCTTTCAGGCTCTACATTTCTATAGAATGGTCATGGAGTTAAAATTTCTTACAATACTTTTCATATCGTATATGACATGACAGATATTGAAAGCTTCAATAATGTCAAGTGCGGTGGCGCGGAGCAGCCGGAAAATCTTCCAGGTTTAATCTTCCAGGGTTAGGGTTGGAGTATTGGGCGATTTTTGGGAGTAGATGGATGCCGATTCCTCCAATGCAGCGCTTGGATTTTGGGGTTTGAGGCGGAAATTCTGTTCTCTCGTGCTTTTGAATCTTTTTGCTCCGTTTTTCTATTTTGTTCTCGGTGAGTTCTGGCTAGGGTTCTATCCGCTAGTGGAGAGCGAACATTTGGGGAATTTATCTTGCTATTCTGTTCCTCCTCACGGCATCAGCTAAATCTAGCAGCATATTTTGTAGAGTGGGCATTGATGAGGAGAAATATAAAGCAGACTGTCTGAAGGTCCCATTCATCATCCGGACGCAGATCTGCTTTACTTGTCAGTATAAGAAGTGGAGGATGAGCATGTGCCAAGACCATGAGGAGGTGCGAAACTATTTCGAACATGAAAATTGTCTAAAGCGTGAGCTAAGCATTATCGCCCCAAGTTATTGGTCTTATCGCTATTATTTTCTATTATTTTCTTCACCGAAAACCATCTATATCGTCATTTGTTCACCTATGCGGTAGCGGCGTGCCGCCGCAAAGCGCATTTAGTTAATCTAACGGGAAGAGCACTATACGCGAACGGAGAGATACTACTGCATGCGTGCTTATCCATTTCACACGTGGATGTATCCGGCCGCGAATATTGCAAGCTAGTTGTTGAACCAATACATTAATAATTTAATTACTCAATTAACTCAGTTAGTTGCACAGCTATTGGATACTAGCGCATCCAATAACCCGATCAGCTTCAAGGCATGGTGCGGCTTTTGGACGGCAGATACATCGGAGTAATTACTCCCGGGAGTAGGAAAGAGGCTTCCTCCTATATATATATATATATATAGAGAGAGAGAGAGAGAGAGAGAGAGGAAGCCTTTTCCGTACTCCCGCCTCTAATATACCACTTAAATAAACGTTTTATACTCTTTTATCGTTTTCGGTATACTCCAATAATAATTCTAAGATACTCCAATACAACATGATTGAAAAAACTTCATCATACCCTTTATTTTTTTCTACATACCTTTTTCCATATGTAAAAGAATATGTAACAAATCAATATATATATATATATATATATATAATTAACAAATCAATGATTAGACTTGATATTTCTAGCTACTACCTACCATGTACTACGTACCAGTATAATACACCATAAAATTTTTTAAAAGAAAGACGTAATTAACATTAATATTATGAAATTAAGAATGGTGTAGTAGGCCCCACTTTTTCTCCCCAGTGAGATGAATGCCGTCCACCCCGCTCGCACTCCCAACCCAACGACCGACAAGCGAGGGGACGGCGGAGATGGCCGTCGGAGGGACCACGTACACCATCCCCCACAACAAGCGCTGGCACACCGTCGCCGGCAAGGGCCTCTGCGCCGGCCCGTCATGTGGTGCGCCATCCCCTCTCCAATCCATCCTTCCCCCGTCCAGATCTTGTGCTAGCTTTTGCCTTCCCTCCGTCCAGATCTTTTCCAACGCCTGCCTGCCTGCCTGCCGCCTCGTCTCCCTAGTTCACTCAAACGGAATCTGTCATCGGAATGGTTCACAAAACCGACGAAAACCACTTGAAAACCGCGGTTTTCGATCTTACCGCTCCGGTTTGAAACCCAAAACCGCTCGGTAAACTGTTCTAATTAAAAAAAATTTAAATTTTACAATTTTGAAAAAATTTATGTGAGCGGTTTTTCGTCAAAAATCGCTCAAAACCGTTTTCGAAGAACATTCAAATGGCTGGGGCGGTTTTTCGTGAAAAACCGTAGTTTTCGTTTTTTTCAATTTTTTTTATTTTTAAACCTTTCGGTTTTTTACGGTTTTCGAGCGGTTTTTTGTGAAAACCGTACCGCGAATTTCGACGTGAAATTTGAAAAACGGTTTTGTAATCCGTGGTCCCCGGCCATATTGGGCTTTCCATGCTTTCGGCATGTTAGTGCTTTGGTAGCTTTTGCTGAGTGCTCCCCATAACAAGAGTTTAGGAAGAAAGAAGCTCTCTGCTGTTTCACTTTCACATCAAACCTGAATGGGACTCTGAAGTGATCATCATGCTACAGCCTTAATGGAAGCCATGCACACGAATAGATAACAATAATCATATAGGAGGAGGGTAGTGATTTTCCCTTGTTCAGGGTTACGTCTTCGGTGAGGAGATGTCATGCTGATCAGCATCAGCTTCCAATACCCTGTATCTGCCCATGCTACTTTGTTGTATTGTCATCGCCATTAAACATGCCATCAGAAACAAGAACACATCTATAATCACGCTGATACTACTGAACACATCAACAACCAATCACCGTGACCACAGTAAGCATCAATTCAGAACCTGAATGCCGTTATTTCATAAAGCACAGCCCACAAAGATGCATGATAGTAAACTCTTTGGATCTGTTGGATGTGATCTTCGGTTAAGAGCTAACAGACCGAAAGTTATGGACTATACCCCACCATGACGAGCTCTGATCAGAAGCTTCCCAACTGAAATTCGGTTAGATCCCGATAGCCAGCACCACATTAAAAGGTAGAGGCTGGCACTCAAAGAAATAAGTTTTGATCTTGAGTTTTGGCTCTACCCAATACACCCTTCCTATCTAGGGCTTTTGGCGCGAGGCTACCAAAGACTTAACCAGCACCGAAAGGATCTCGGTGTTCCCCGTTTCTTCATCGCGCATTGATGTTCGTCGCCGATCAAATCCCCCACACCGACAAGAACCCTAATGTCTTCTACTTCATCACGGGTAAGTTAATCTCATGTCTTAGTTTCCGCATTATGATTTTGGTGATCATCCTTTAGGCTAGCTAATGATTCATATTTAACTAAGCCTTAGATTCTATCATTTGGTATCAGAGCGAGTAGCCTAAATTTTGATCCGGATTAGTCCTTATTTTGGCCTTGTTCTTGTCGAATTAAGAGTTGGTTTATGTTCTCTTGGCCTCGGTTAGCATTAAGGACGGGATAAGAGCAAATCCGAACCCTAGTTCCCAAAAATTCCCCAAAAATCCTAAACCCTAATCCTTAGTTTTCCTCAAATCCCAAATCAATCAAGAACCCTAATGTCTAAGAGAGGGGAATTTTGGGCTTACCTCGTCGCCGCTGCCGTGCTCGCCTTCGAGGTCCCTTGCCTCACCCGCGAGTGCGACCAGCGCGTGCGCCACGGCCTTGTGCCTCCTTCTCGTCGCTCGTTGCCCATGCGCGCGCGTCTCACTGAGCTGCTGCTGCATCGCCATTCGCCACGAGAACGCGTGCTCCTACTGTGGTCAAATATTCTGTTGTGCACGACTATGTGATATTACTAGTTATTCACTGCTGCTATTCCCTACTGTGGTCAAATATTCTGTGGTGTTGCTACTTATTGTTATTCCCTTTTGTTTGTATTAACCTATCTAGGCGGTGCCTAAGTGAAGCCGCCCAGGCCAGCGGCGTTGCCCTCGGCGACGGAGATGTTGATGCTGTTGGTGGCAAGTATGTCGATGAGGATGAGGTCGGGGTCGTTGGGGACTACGATGGTGGCGCGGTGGCAGTCGATGGTGGTGAGCTAGAGCAGGCCGTCATCCTTGGGGAACCTGACGCGCTCGACCTTGCCCATCTTGAAGGCGCTGAGGAACTCGCTGTAGCGCCATTGGTGGCTGTCAGGTAGGTCGGCGGAGGCGGAGGAGAGGGAGGCCATGGCTGGGGCTTTTTCGAGAGATTAGATAGATGGAAGAGATTGCCCAGCCAAGCCATACAAGCTCATACAGAATTCATCATCTTCGTCCTAACCATCCTACTAGCCTGCCCTTCCCCCAACCTCTGCTCTGCCTTGTGAGATTAGATAGATGGAAGAGATTGCCCAGCCAAGCCATGCACAAGCTCATACAGAATTCATCTTCTTCCTCCTCACCACCCTACTAGCCTGCCCTTCCCCCAACCTCTACTCTGCCTTGTCAATAATACTATGTATTCACACCTACTGACCACGAGCTCTAAGCTTTAAATAGAGATGATAGAATTGAAGAAGCTGATGATGTCTTTAATTAATCACCAATTCAAATATACGCTCCCACCAAACCAAATTACTACTTCCTCCGGTCACATAAAGTTGTGTTGGTTATCATCTTGGCTGAACTGCCAGATCCGAAAATTAGGGGCTAGGCCCACCTCTAACGCCCTAACACGTGCTGATCGGGAGCAACTAAAACTGATTTTGGTATTGGTCCCGATAACCAGTGCCACATTAAAAGGAGGAGGCCGACACTCAAGTTTATACTTTTTTTGATCTTGAGTTTAGCCATCCATCCAAAACTCCTTCTGATCAAGAGTTTGGCGCAAGGTTGTGGAAGAACAGAACCATCACCGATAACGTCTCGGTGACACCATTTTCTTCATCGCGCGGCTACCTCATCGGATCATCACCGTCGCCAAACACAACCGACCGAAAACCCTAATGATTTCATCCGTTTCGCTGGGTCAGTTAAGCTCATGTTTAATTTCCGCATTTCTTTTGTGCTAATGTTTAGGCTAGTACTTATGTTTCGCATCAGTTCTTACAAGTTGTTGTTTTGAACATCGACATGGTCTCCAAAACATAGCTTTGACCACTAATTTCTATTATAATAAATTTCTAATACCCAATAATTTTGGACAAATCTACACATAAGATTATCATGTATCCAATTCAAATATCTGAAAATATATTGGTAGTCGAAGTTTTAAATGTTTGGCTACATCTGTATTCAAAACGATGACTATTTGTGATCGGCGGCGGGAGTATTCTACAGTGGTCATGCTATGTGTCACAGCAACTAGCTTGTAGAAAATTAATGTCCGTACGTTCACTTGATTATTTGTCTCGTGAGCAACGAATAGTTGTTGATTTGTCAACTTGTCGTGCATGTTCCCTTCCCTAAGTTATTACGGCAAGAATAGTAAGTAGAGCCGAAGTCTACGGTTCAGAATTGCTAATGCAGTGTCCGTCCATGCGCACAGCTAGCAAAGGTACGTATCAATGGCCAAATAGAGACAGAGATGATACTGATGATGATGAACATTCTCTTTGTATATCTACGGAATCGCTAAATATCAGTCGAGTGTTTTTTTTTATTGAAATCAGTGGAATTTGTATCCGTTAGATCGCCATCACATTTGTATTGTTCGATTTGATTAACGGGTACGTAGCTCTCAACTCATTAGGCGTTAGCCCAAAAAATCTCACCTGGGCCCTCACGTGTTCATTTATTTTCTATATTAGGGTTCATTAATCCTATTTTTCTTTGTTTAGCTTAGAAAAATTGTTTTTTACTTTCCTCTGTGATTCATTTATTTTCTATTAGAATTCACCAATCCCATTTTTCCTTGTCTAACTTAGAAAAAAAATTTCCTCTACATAAAAAGCAGCATGTATTGAGAGAGAGAGAGAAGATCTATAGGTGTAGTAGGGGACACGCAACGACGAATGCATTCCACGACCATCAATTCTCGACACCATCCTCAGGCAGCGAACTCATCCAAGTCGGCGACAGCATGCTAGTTTGCTCGTGCACCATCGATAGCAGCGACGGCAACATCTTGTACACACCGGCCACCTGCTGCAATAGGCCAGCGCCGACCTTGTCGCCGCAGTCCTTGGATTAATCTGAGCCATCTGTGGCCAGTGCCAAACGGTTCTCGGAGCCTCCTAGGTCCTAAAGATCTTTCTATTGCATCTTTCTCAACCAGTTGCTGTTACCTAGATTAAACCGGGAGCATGCATGTTTGTCTGATTCTGCTCGGAATTCTTGTCCATCTCACTCTCCGAGCGGGGATCAATCTGGACCGATATATTGAGAATGAATGGTCACCGTGTTGGCCTAGGTCTGATCTATTTGCACTATTGTAACGAGAGGAAAGAACGCATGAAGTTAAAGCAGTGGATACAAATATTATGAAAGAAAGAATTAAAATTTATTTATTCTTGAATAGTTACATAAAGTAAGGGGATGTACTTAATACGAGCAAGAGGGGGGCAATGGACGAGAAATAAAGTGAGTGGGACAGGCGAAAGAGATTGGGAGAGACGGGTGAGAGAGAGCTAAGAGCATCTCCAACAGTGTCTAAAATCCATTCCCAAAATTTGATTTTGGGCTTGATTGAAAAAAATGTACTCCAACAGTTCCTCTTTCTAGCTTCCTAAATTTTCACACGTCCAAAACAAGAACCTACCGGCCTCATTTTTCCACGCTGTGTTAGCGCTCCCAATCAACATTCGGCACCCCTCCTCCTCCTCGCCTCCCTCCGCTCCCCGTACCTCCTCCCGCCCGCGCACCACCACCTCACCCCGAGGAAGCGCCCCCGCCGCCTCAGATCCACTACCCCGCGCACCGCAGTTTCGTCGTCTGTGGAGGCCGCATCCTCCGACCCGAGCGCGGCGCTGCAGACACTCTGCTCCCTTGGTTAGCTGGCGCAGGCGATCTGCCTCCTCGAGTCCTCCCCGGAGCCGCCCGACGAGGACGCCTACGTGGCCCTCTTCCGCCTCTGCGAGTGGCGCCGCGCGGTGGAGGCCGGGCTGTGCGCGCTCGCCGACGCCGACCACGCGCGGTTCGGGCTCCGCCTTGGGAACGCTATGCTCAGCATGCTCGTCAGGTTCGGGGAGATCTGGCACGCGTGGAGCTAGGGTGTTCACCAAAATGCCCGAGAGGGACGTCTTCTCCTGGAACGTCATGGTGGGCGGGTACGGCAAGGCCGGGTTCCTGGAGGAGGCGCTGGACTTGTACCACAGGATGCTGTGGGCGGGGGTGAGGCCTGATGTCTACACGTTCCCCTGCGTGCTGCGGAGTTGCGGGGGCATCCCGGACTGGAGGATGGGGAGGGAGGTTCATGCGCATGTTGTTCGGTTTGGGTTTGGCGACGAGGTCGATGTGTTGAATGCACTTGTGACCATGTATGCCAAGTGTGGAGATGTTGTGGCTGCACGGAAGGTCTTCGACAGTATGGCCATGGTGGACTGCATCTCATGGAATGCGATGATTGCTGGACATTTTGAGAATCATGAGTGCGAGGCGGGGCTGGAGTTGTTTCTTACCATGCTGGAGGATGAATTCCAATCGGACAGGGAGTTTGATTTCCAATCGGACAAGCATGTAGGACCATCGATCTATATATCTGGTCCTTTTTCTCCAGCAAGAATTCCAATCGGACAGTTACTCTGATTTCCAATTCAAAGGTGTTTTTTAGGAGAAAATATGGGAACTGTTGGAGAACAAGGTATTTTGTAGATCCAAAAACTTTTGGGAAGATCCCAATCTTAAGATATTGGGAGTCTAAATATTAGGAACTGTTGGAGATGCTCTAAGAGAGATTAAGAGATGGGCTCTCCCTTTTTATCCATCTCTCTTAGTTGTCAGCGATAGGGGTGACGTCCATATTACTGAGTGCATATATAGCGCTTATACTCTATGAGTCGGTAACTTTCATGCTGTGTTTCTTCCTCATGCCTTGGGTTATTGAACCCGTTACGGTCTATTCTACAGTATCGTACCGGGCCGTACCGACTATCGTGTCCGATTCTCGAGCCCGACATAGCCTGTGCTATAGTGTCGTACCAGCCCAACATGACACACTTCGTATCGGGTCGGGTTTTGGATCGAACCGTGACGTCGTAACTTAGGCTGGCCCAAAAGAGCTCAGCCCGAGTGCCCACCTCTACAGCCTATAGCTTGTTCACGGTGGTCTTTAATTTGTTTGGCAGTCGCTGCTGGTTTGATCAATCCAAAATAGATAGACAAAGATCATCGATACTCCACATATATGCATCTACTGTTGGCTGCCTACATCTAAGCTAGCTACTTAACTGGGTCACACACATATATATATATATATATATATATACACACACACGCGGTAAATATAAATATCAGAGCACCTGCACAAATCACTTAATTTGTACATACATATATATGGTCACATACTGAAATATATATTGGGCTCTCATCCCGGTCTTAAATCACAATAAAATAAGAATACTGCACAGAGTGACAGTTAACTGATGGAGCTAGCTAGATCTCCATCGATCTGTGGGCATGGCCGGCGAAGCTGCTGAGTCCAGCCGGCAGCTATATATACAACAACTTAATTGCATGCATATGTACTACTCGATCTACCGGCCTACTCATTCCTTGTGCACAGCACAGGTTCAACTGCACAGGTTCAGCTAGCTAATTGATTTTTTTTTTCTTGTACAAGTTTTTTTCTTAATTTGTTCTAGAAGTTGAGCACGCTGGTGTAGTATGGAGACCAGCTCTCCATCCAGGGGCTCCTCAGCTGCGTCAGGAGCGGGTCGTGCATCCACTCCTGCCTCGCCACGTCGAGCTGCGGCAGGCTCAGCGGCGCCGGCCTCATCACCGCCGCCGCCGCATCATCCGCGGTCTCTTTCTTCATGCCGCCGCTTGGTGTGTCCTCGGTGGGATGACGGGCATCGTGGTCCGACGAGGAGATAATGGAGTCGACGGGCGAGCCGGTGTTGTGGGAGGCGGAGTACGGCGTGCAGGTGGAGCGCGCGAGCTCCTCCATGGCCACCCTCTGCTCCAGCTCCTTGAGCGACACCGCCTTCCGGTAGATCTTGCACAGCACAATGTCCTCCTGTGCATTATATTGCCATGCTCGATCATGCATCATCGGTCGATCGGTACGTACGTACGTGCAGATAATTAAATTAATTAAGGCTAGCTAGCTACTGATTAATTAGTGCTAGCTAGCTAGCTAGTGGATCGAGGACGGACGTACGTACGTACCTTATTGTTGGGCTGGTCGTCGTCGGCGAGTCGGTATTCGTTCATGACCCAGTCGGTCCTGGTGCCGCGTGGCGCCCGCCCCTCGTAGTAGACCAGCGTCTTCTTGAGGCCGATGAGCCGCTTGGGGTCGGCGGCGCACCGCACCGCGCGGTCCGAGCCGGTGGCCTTCCAGAACCCCCGCTCCGTCGTCCGGCTCGGCCGCCCGCCACCGCAGCCCCCCGCCTGCTTGCGGTCACGAGGCACGAAGAAGTACCACTCCCGCTCACCGATCCGCGCCAGCGCTGCATGCATGATATATATATATATATATATAGTGTATGAATGATTAATTCGATCTAGCTCCGGCCGGCCATGCATTATTAAGTAATGAATCAAGCGATTAATTAAGGAGGAAGACGCGCGCGCGCACCTGGGAGCTCACATGGGTCGTGTCGGTAGAGATGGACGGTGGGGATGATGTCGAACTTGAGCTTCCTCCCGTGCACCACCTGCTTCAGGTAGAACTCCAGCAGCTCCTCCTCCGTCGGGTGGAACCGGAACCCCGGCAGCTCCGGCCCACCGCTGCCGCCTCCTGCGCCTCGCCGCTCCATATATCGATCGATCCGGCCGTAGTACGGTGTCTCGTATTTGCTCGCTCGATCGATCTTAATTCTTGTCTAGCTAGCTAGCTGTTTGATGGATGGCCGGCCGGGCTTCGTTCGTCTTGCATATATATATATATATATATAGGCCGGCGCCGGCCGGTGTTTGGTCTCTGCATCACATGACAGGGAAAGTCCTCCCAATGGCGCGTCACAGCTGACTTTATTTACTGGCCCAATTCAACAGCTAGCTCGACTGAGTGAGTGTGTGTGTACATGCCAAGGGGCCCTCTGCACTGCAATTCTTAATGGTTGCTAGCTACTACTTTATATATATATACTAGCTACTTTGTGCTGATCATTTCTTAATTACCTCATGAGATCTGTACGTACGTGTTAGAGATATATAACCTGCATGCTCAACTATGGTGATACGTACGTACTAATATAATAGTGTACGTGAAGAGAGGAATTAATATCGATCCTAGCTAGCCGTGCGTGTCTCTAATATAATTGCTCTCATACTAGCTGAGGCTTTTAGCAAATTAAAGGAAATCAATAGGGTTAGGTTGTGCCTTTCTGCTGAAATCCACTTGGTTTTGCAGAATGGGGTTCCCACAGCTATATATATAAAGATATATAGTGGAAGAATCTAATATATATTCCCGAAAGTGGTCTTAATTATTAAAGAAATATTCCATCTGACATGGAAATACCTGTCAAGAAAGAAACTAGCAAATATTATATATTTATGAATAGATGGAGATACTAATTGTTTGTCAGTCGCCAGTAAGTACATCAGGCACACGGATCTTCAGGTAACAGAAAGGCTTCTCAATATGCATGGAAATGCATGCTTTACTACTCGATCATGATCAGTTAGTTGATCATGCATGAAGTTCATGTTAAATTTACTGACCTTGCCCTGTATATGAACTGCAAATTATGCAACCAAATTAGCTAATACACCAGAGTACAACTCATTCGGTCATACCTGTATAGTGCTTGCAGACACACATCTGGACAGCTTTAAAAAACAGTAGTACGTACGGGAGGCTACACAAACGATCCTCGAGATGGAGAATGTGAGCGAGTGGCTGCAAGCCAAGCCGGCCTGCACAGCGCTTACAAGACTTGAATTGGTCCGCTGGTGCACCCTAATAAAATTAACAGTGTTTGTAATTAGTAGATAGACAACTAGTATGCAACTGCACGGTGCATGAGTTAGTTATTATGATATGAAAAAGAGTTGCTTCTATGCTTTTCTGTTCTTAAATTATATGAATATTAAAGTATGAATATAAGGCAAATGATGATCACTACTTACCCTTTAGGTTATTTCAAGATTTATATGACTTGTATTGGGAGGTAAAGCATAGAAGCACTGCTTCCTATAATTAAAATATAATTGTATTTGTTATATATATAACTCTAATATATATATATATATATATATATATATATATATATATATATATATATATATATATATATATATTAATCTATACTGTTATAATATAGCCTCACTAAAATAAGTGGAGTTGATCATTTGCCTTTTCTTTTAATTAATGTTAGAATTTTTCTTTTTAAGATTATTAGGGGTTTTCTTGACGTTAAAGCAAAGAAGATGCCTTGAATATGGCATGTTTTTTTATTATTTATATAGATTAGGAGACGTGTGCAGCGTTCTTCAGGTTGGGTCGTCTAGCGAAAGGATGGGGGAGGGAGGGAATCATCTAGATCTGATCGACTCGCTAATTAAGTAGACCCTACGTTAATCATCAGTTAGCTTCGAGCCCACCGGCCCTCTCGTGTTGATCATAACCTCTACCCCAACTAGTCGACCGACCTTGTTTTTCTAATTTCAATATGATATACAAGGTCGCTTTTTTGTGAGAGAGAGGAAGTAATATGTTAATTTGATATAATAACATTATGAAATTAATTTTGTATGTCAATTTTCATTGCGAAATGACATCTATATATGCTGAGAGAAATTTGATTATCTGAGGATAGATGTTTGAATCGGAGTACTATGTAACTAATAACCTAATGTACGGTGAGTCAAATTGAGAGAATGAATTTGCTTCCTTTATCTACCTAATTTCAAGATTGATTTCAGTGTAAAACTACTTAGATTGTGAACTTGGCATGCATGATGCATAAATGGGCTTTTTTTGTGCCGAATTAGCCATATTTAGGATTGTCTCGGATAAATTTTTTTCTTGCATTCGGTACTAGAAGCAAGTACGGACCGTGAGATTGTGGGCGAGGCCAACAGTGCTAGTGTCGTGTAGGCCGTGACGGTATCGACCATGCGTGTGTCAATCCACAGTGTCATCGTGGGCAGGCAGCTGAGGATCGATGCTTTGGTCTGCAAATTAAGCCCTTCCTCGATCTCCTTTTATCCTGACTTCGTCACTGTGGTGTAGGCATTACCTTGTAGGGTTTGATTCCTTTGATATTGATGGCTTTACTTTGACATAATACTTTGAACTGGTAAAAGGTAATCAGTATTTGAAGAATGAATTAATGAATGGCTTGACCCAGCTAGGAAGCCTCATGAATGAACAGAGAAAAAACGTTAACTTCCTGCAGTATGCATGATTCTTGTATTTTGAACAAGGTTACAAGAGCACAAATGGGGTTTGACGTGGCTTATATACAGTGGTCAGTCCAATTCGATCGTGTGTGTCCAATAGTCGTGTGAGGTCATGACTTCCACAAGAAATTCCAAGTTGAGTGCATGATGAGGTCCTCCTGATAGTGCTCTATTCAGATATCTCCAATTCTTTCTTTCTACATTAATTTTTTCAAGTCTCTCTCTCTCTCTCTCTCTGAATAATACAGGAAAACCGTGTTGAATTGTTCCAAGTCTTGAATTTATTCTTCTTTTGACGAATTTACTTTCCATGTGGAAAATCATTGCAGATAGATAGCTTTAATTTGGCGGCTGCTGCGCAAAAGACTAATGCATGGTTCGCTAAAGTGGTTTCATTTTTCAGGTATCTTACCATTCGCAACTCCGGCCCTCGATCTTTAGACATTAGTACGTACATGCTGAAATTAGAGAAGGAAAAAGAAGCTAAAGCAGCTTCTCTTGTACCTTCGTACGAAGCAACGTCAACTATTATATATTGTGCTTCAAGTTGTGCCATGCATCCATCTTTAGGAATTAAAAGCAAAAGGTCCTCCGATACATAGTACTAATACTACTATTTTGTTTGTTTGTTTGCTTGCTTGCTTGTTGCGGTTTAAAAGGGAAAAAAAACATATATAGGATAAATAGCATGCATGCAGTGCATAGGGAGCTAGCACTGTAGTTACAATTTAGGAGCTAGGTGTCATGCAGAGGTGAGAACAGTAGACCGATCGACTTGTCTGGTGCTAGGAGACATGTACAAGATCGACGATGAGCCTAGCTAGCGTAGAAATACTTGCTTTGCGATGGAGGCATATTATATATATTTGCATCCACATCAATCGGAGCAGTTGTTGGATCAGCTCCGAATGATCGATCGTGCGCAAGTCGTCGTTGATCAGCTGATGGAGTCAAGTCCATGGCACTGCATGCAATTCGATCAATTGCAGCCTCTCTCTCTCTCTCTCGCTCCCCAATCAGCATAGAAAGGAAAGGAAAGGAAAGGGAAGGGAAGGAGGAGAAGATGGCCACGGTTGGTTGTACTTTGAAACGGTCCAAGTCTCTCTCGAGGGCTGCTGTGCTGTGCTGGTGGGTCGGTCAGCTAGTCACCCTCCCTCGAACCCTCGGTGCTCCTGTCCTGTGAATGGTGGTTGCCTTTGTCTGTGGATCGAGTGGAGGAAGACCTCGAAGAAGCAGAGGTCGTTACTGATATGATAGCCATTCCCATCTTAATTGGACACAAAATAAAGCATGACAAGATGCCTGCCTGCCTTCCTATGCGTGTCGATCAGTGTGACACCTCAGTCTTGAGTGAGTTCGGTACATTCAACATATATATATATAGATAGATGCAAGTCTGGTCTGTGATCTCGACAAAGGAAACAGGGAGTGAATTACCTGTCTAGCTACCTTCCTCCTCATTCCTCAGTTTGTACCAAGAGATATATACAATCCATCTTCACCAAGGCAATAGAAATTGCAACCAGCAGCTGTTATTCTTGGCCCATGTAAATTTACAAGAAGAAATACTGGATTTGGCGAAGCCTCAATCGCTTTGCCTCTGTGTATTAGATGTTGTATGTATATATTGCTTACAGCCGTGCCAGACGGTCAATAGTGGCGACAAAAGTAAAAACAGAAAGCTAACCGAAAGCTTACAGCTATACAGGAAATCAAAGACAGAAATCAGAGTAATTCAGAGTTCTGGTAAAAAGCAAAACTAAATGAATGTAACTCTATCTTTATCACGCCCCCTCAATCACAGCCAATCAGGTTGAGATTGAAGCTTAATTCCGAGAATTGCTTGATTGGTAGCGCCTTAGTGAATATATCAGCTACTTGATCTTGAGAGGGAATAAACCGAATGTCCAACAGCTTAAGTGCTACTTTTTCTCTGACAAAGTGATAATCCACCTCGATGTGTTTGGTTCGGGCATGAAACACATGATTCATTGAGAGATAAGTGGCACCAAGATTATCACACCATAAACTCGGTGGCCTTGATTGAAATACTCCAAGTTCTTTTAGCAGGGACTGAACCCAGATTAGCTCTGCCGTTGCATTAGCTAAAGCCTTGTACTCTGATTCAGTACTAGACCGAGACACCGTTGTTTGCTTACGAGAACTCCAAGATATCAGATTTGATCCAAGAAAACAACGAAACCTCCTGTAGATCGTCGGTCATCTGAGCATCCTGCCCAATCTGCGTCGAAAAAAGCACTCAATAGATTTGTTGAGTTCTTTCTAATGCACAGACCCATGGAGGCTGAACCCTTTAGAAACCGCAGAATTCTTTTGACAGCAGACCAATGTCTATCTGTAGGAGCACTCAAAAACTGACATGCCTTGTTCAATGAATATGCAATGTCAGGTCTGGTGAGTGTCAGATACTGCAATGCACCTACCACACTTCGATACATATATAGTTGCCTCTTGTTCTGATAAAGGTACACCTTCAACTTGAGACAATTTTTCAGTGGCTGACATTGGAATGCTAACTGGTTTGCAGTTGCTCATGTTTGTTTTGTTGAGAAGATCAAATACATACTTCTTCTGAGACAAGATGATACCATCAGATTCTTCTTCACTTCAACACCAAGAAAATAATGTAGATCACCCAAATCCTTAATTGCGAATGCTTCCTGCAACTGAATAATTATCTTCTGTGTAAGGCGCTGAGAAGAGCTTGCTAGAATTATGTCATCGACATATACCAGAATATAAGCCATCTCTCCATTGTTTCTGAATACAAATAAAGATGCATCAGCCTTGGATGCTACAAACCCAAATTCTAATAGCTTTGAACTCAATTATGCAAACCACGCTCTCGGAGCCTGTTTCAGCCCATATAATGATTTCAATAACATGCAAATATGATTAGGATATCTCTTGTCTTGATAACCTGGAGGCTGCTTCATGTAAACTACTTCTTCAAGAACACCATGCAAAAATGCATTCTTCACATCAAGTTGCCGAAGATTCCAACTTTGCGAAACTGCAAGAGACAAGATTATTCTTATAGTTGCTGGTTTTACTACTAGACTAAAGGTTTCATCATAGTCCACTCCTTGGCGTTGCTTGAATCCTTTTGCAACTAATCTTGCCTTGTGACGATCTATGGATCCATCAACCTTCTGCTTAATTCTATAGACCCATTTACAATCTATAATATTGGGTTGATTGTCAAACGGCACTAACTTCCAAGTTTTATTCTTGATCAGTGCATCAAATTCTTCATCCATGGCATCTCTCCATTTACTATCTTTTGCTGCCTCTTGATAGGAAGTTGGTTCTGTCCATGCCAGCAGAGAATATGGTATAGTGCCATCAGTTCTTTGTTTGGGTACGATAGGGAAGGAGACTTCGAGGTGAAGCTACCTCACACCACCTTTTTGCCTTGCGGCGGGCGGCAGGCGCCCTCGCCACCGCTCGTCGGGCGCCACGTGGGTCAAGACTTGGCCGGCGGGCGTCTTCGCCGCCGCCAGTTGCCACGTGATCGGCGCGCCGGCGGCAGGCGCCTCGCCCACCTACTCGCCGGGCGCCACGTGGCGCAGACTGACCGGCGGGCATGCTTCGCCCCGCCTTGCGCAAGGCGGCGTGGCGTGCTCGCCCACTGCCGCCGGGCGCCACGTGGGCCGGCACCTGGTCCTGTCTAATGAAGGTGAAACGAGACTTTCTTTGTTTTGGAACCTTTATGGTAAAGAATGGAACACAAGTTCGCTTTTAGGAAGACAACTGGATGGGTGGGGCTCCTTTGAGAGATCAATCCTTCCCTATATAACATTGTCAGACCAAAAGGTGTAACAATTTCAGAAGCATTGAGTTCTTCACCCCTAAAACTCTCTTGGCGTAGAATGCTCATTGGCCCAACGCTGGTTGCTTGGACTGATTTGTTAGCTCGCATTCAAGGAGTTGTGCTATCACAAGATCAGGATATCTTCTACTGGAATTTAACCTCGAATGGCCAGTTCTCGGTCAAATCTCATTATGCAGCCTTAATGCTTAGAGATATTCCCAACGAGAATAGAAAATTGTGGAAGATAAAAGCTCCGTTAAAAATTAAAATTTTCTTGTGGTATTTACGACGGGGGGTGGTGCTTACAAAGGATAATTTAGCTAAACGAAATTGGAAGGGTAATTTGTCATGTGTTTTCTGCCATAAAAATGAGACAATCAACCATTTGTTCTTTGAATGTCGTTTCGCTCGGTTTGTTTGGAGTGTCCTCCATTTAGCGATCGGGCTAAAAAAACCTGACAACATGAATCATTTGTTTGGAAATTGGCTTCATGGTTTCAATAAGGATTTGAAATCTCTGTTTCTGCTTGGAGCGACAGCATTGTGCTGGTCACTTTGGATGTGCAGAAATGATGTAGTTTTCAAGAACAAATCTTTGTTTTCTCCTTTACAGGTTATCCACTCGGCTTCTTCGGCTCTCTAGTCATCGTTCTCCAATGAGAGGACTTACAGGTGTGGGTTACGAAGGGGTCACAACTTTTGGTGCAAGCGGCCACGGCTTTTTTCTCCCAGGCATATGGGTGGCGGTCTAGTCTACGATTGTGGGCCACTAGAGTGTGTCTGTCTGTCTTTTATTTTCTTTTTTATCCTGGCTGTGTGTTCTAAACAGAGGCTGAAAGTGGATCAAGGCTTTGTATCTGCTTGATGTACTGTACTTGGTCTTAATTTAAATGTTTCCTTTATCTAAAAATCAGAGATAAAGGGAATTAATGTAACCATGGGAGATTAAAGTTTACATCGAAGTAGTACCAAGCTATACTTCTTGTGCTAAATTTTGGTACCTCTCGAGGATGTTAGAAAGGCTGTAACGATGAATAAATTGGAACAGAACAAAAAAAAAAAAAGGCTACCACAACAGAAAATATATGAATATGCATAGGTTGGTGCATCCAAGATCTATAACACTTGTTCATGTCGCAACACAGTTGAGCTTGTTTTTGTCCTGGTCGTCTAATGTAAACAGCAAATTTACTATGTGGCTCAATGAAGTGAGTTATCCCGCTCAAGCGCTGAAGCCGAGTACCGGGGAGTGGTTAACAGTGTTGCTAAAGCATGTTGGCTTTGTTAGCTTCTTCTTGAGCTTCATCAACCACCACAGAAGGCCATTGTCGTCTACTGCGACAACATCAGTGCTATCTATCTCTCCTCCAATTCGGTTCAGCATCAACGCACCAAACATGTGGAAATTGATCCGCATTTTGTCCGCAAGCGCGTTGCACTTGGAGACATCCGAGTTCTCCATGTTCCCACAATGATGCAATATGCCGACATTTTCAACAAGGGGCTGCCAACTGTTGTCTTCACTGATTTTCGATCCAGTCTCAACGTCCGCGCTCCTCCTGGTTGACATTGTGGGGGTTGTTAGAATATGCTTCAGCATCTTGGAATATGCTTTGTATATTTAGTACGCTCCGGAATTACCTCACCGGCTAATTAGCCTCACCGTGATTAGCGTTGCATGTCCATATATATACCATGCACGTGCTGTACTATTCATACGACATACTCAGTAAAGGAATGTATCAAGCGAATCTCTCGCTCATCTCACTCTTTCACTATAGATCCACTATCCTCCTTAATTTGACGCTTTCTTGAGCCTACTTCAATTCGCGACGCCAATTATTAATGCTCCGATATGTGACGGCGAATTGTTGGTGTTTGATGAATTTTTGCACAAAAAAAGCTATGCTAAATTATGGCCTAGTGCTCATGAGAAAAGGTTGCTACTCCATCAACATATATGTCCCAAACTACCTGATCGGATATAACAAGACGGCCAGGGAGAGCACAGGCGCCTTTGGCCAATTGGCGTGACGTGGCTCTCCCATTTCAGTAGAGGCTGAGATATAACAAGACGAACTAAGCCTGCACGCACGATTTCAGTGTTGATCTGTTGCAAGTGTGGCAAGAATAGAATAGATTAGCTTGTGTTGTTTTAGCATCGAAGGTGCTTTCTACAATCTCTCAGATGCGTCATGCCACATTCCAATGATTGGATTCTGACATCTAGTACAAACGTAACCGATCATTCAGTGTCAGGGCAGGAATGGGATGCCTTGCTCCAAATTACACAATTCAAGATTGAGCAATGCAATGCAATGCAATAGTAGGTCGTAACCAACATCAAAGCAATAGCAACAAAACTGGCAAAACATTTCTTAATTCCCCAGCTTAGAAACATCTATTCTTTCATATATAGCCACATCTAGTCTGCACATGCTGTGTAGGCATGGATGTTGTGGTAACCTGCCATGCTCTGTAAGATGTACAGATCAAGACCTAAGCAGCTGAAAAAAAAAATTCAACACCTATTGCTAGCTCAATTTGCTGCCCTGCACTGTCATGAGTGACAGAGATCTTGACTCAGTTTCGTCATTGCTTTGGTTGGTTACCGCCTTTTACCACCAACCAAGGAAGATTCAAAGCAGCCAACTTCTCAAAGAAATTCATCTCGGAGATTATCGAGCTTTAATCCTTACTCCTTAGTAATCCATCTGTGTCCTCGGATTTCATACCCACCCAAGCCGTGATCGCTGCTCTCTCCTCCACTTTCTGCGCTAGTGTACCCTGATTTCCTGCGATGCCTCCGTGCTTTCTTGGGACCACTGTTGTCACTGAAGCTCCCATTCAGGAGTGGATCATCAATTCCGCTGATTACCCTGTTCAAGGATGGTGGCGAATTAATGCAGCTATCATCATTTGTTTTCTTCTTTTCTTTATCATGCTTTTTGATGTTCTGGGATATCCTGTGAAGCTTTTCATTGATTGGTTCCACCGCATGGTTGACTGTGAACTTCAAGTCATTTACAATCTGCAAGTTTCAGTCAAATATGACGTTTCAATTTTGCCACAATAAATTTCAAAACCATTCAAGTAAACTTGATGAAGAGGGTAACAAAGAAATAGCATCTTATCTTACATATTCACCTCCTCCTAGTACAACATCACGAACACTTTCTTTTATGGCAGTGGAACATCTGACATGATCATCTGGCTGGGGAAGCCTAATCTTGGTTGGGCGCTCGCTATCCTTTACTTCATCTGGATCTAGAGGGCAGTCAACAGAAGCATAGTCTCCAAGAACTGAAACCCCTCCAATAAAACGATCATCCATTAGCTCATATGGCTTGGCAGGGAAGACATACAGATGGACAATAGACGCAACACCCATCTGTATTGGAAGAGAAGGGACTTTGTTAGGGTTCATTTCAAATGAACATTAAAGATGCAAAAATGCATTAACAAGAATTCTTCAGTGCCAAAGAAGTAACTGAAATGGTAAAACAGGGATTTTTTTACCACCTCTATGCAGATAATAAAGTCTTGAATACTGGACTTGAACTGCAACTCTTCAGCTATAGGGCCTCTCAACAAGCCCCAATTGTAAAGCAATGCAATGGCGACACCTTGCCACCATGTTAAGAACACAATAGACTTGAATGTTAGAAACTTCGCAAGAGGCTTTATATGGGCTAGCTCATCCTTTATGGCAGCATAAAACTGAACAAGACAGTACAAAGCCCATGACTGACTGAAATTGAGAACCACAGCCGTGTAAGAGTACCTGGTAAATAAGTCATTAGTTCAGTAGTAGCAAGCCAATGTGTTTCAATGTTAACCAATGCTAGCACGTCCATGAAACAAATTTATATGCGCATACAAAAGGAGGAGAGGAGAAAAAAGTTAATGTCAGAAATCAGGCTATTTAAGGCAATACTATATCAGAACATGAATGCCAGCTGCATAATTTGACAGATATATGGTAATTGGATGCTGCAAGTCGGAACTGAGTCACGGGTGCAGGACAACTGAATCTAGGATACAGCAAGTGACATACCACTATGTGTTATGATCCTTTGATTATAGGGGTAAACACCACCGGGAGGATAGCCGGGTGGTGTCGTCTGCTAGGGAAGAGGAAGGGCTTTAGATTGGGGTGAAGACTTGAGGAGGGAGGAAGACTATTTTATTTTCATTGCTTGCTTTCCAAAGTGGCTGCCGTATCCTCTTATAGGAGAACTGGCCTAACAAATTTCGAAACTAGTGCCTTCTTCCTCTGCGTGTAGAAAAGGAAGAAATAAATCAAACAAATTACGAGAAGCCTCATAAAGCGCTTCCTTAGGGGGTTAAACTTCCATTTGTCCACCATGAGCAGCAGGATGTTGAGGTCCGGAATTCGAAGTGAAATTCTTGATTTGCCCGTTCCTAGTCGTCATGGGAAAGAAATAAGAAAGAAATAAGAAAGAGATTATTCCCCTAGAGCTTGTCCAGTACCACCAGTACTCAAAATGCATCTCCGCGCGTCTACCTGGCGCTTTTATTAGCCGCCTTGCATGCAAGCGAAGCGCTATTGGCGGCAATTAATAGCTCACTGAGCGATGATTGATGCAGTCAGTCAGTGCCCTCGATTATTCCTGATAGAAGGATCATGGCGCCCCGGAAGCATTCCATCCAGCAGCAGCATCTCCTTCAACCACGCGAGGACAAAACTGATGTTAGCTACATTCGAGCGTTCACCGCACAGAGGCGATCTCGAACACTACCTATGATAATAAAAAACTAACTAATGATAACATAAGATACTGCTAACAAAAAGAGAGAACAATCTATTGGAGACAAATCCTATGTGTCATCCTGTTGACATGCTGGCTTGGCTGGTCGCTCGGCCAGCTGGGTGTGCACCTCCTTCTCCTATGCATGCCAAGCTGCGGCATGGCTAGGCCAAAGGCCCTAACACTATGATCTAACACACACACTAACAATTTAAAAGAAAAATACCATAAATGCAAATTTGAATAAAGAATTTATGATAAAAGGAACGGGAGAAATATATTTTATGTGGAAAACCCTTTTAGAAAAAACCACAGATGCACTTAGGCAAATATCACTATATGAGGAAATATTTACAACGAAGCTATCTTTTCTCTTCTCTCGCCTTGCTTGCCTTTTTCTATTATATGGACTACAGGGACATATTTATAGTGCAACATAAAGGACTCTGTATAGGAGAAGAACTCTGAATTGAAGTAGGAAATGAAACTGAAACAAATTCGGATCACACTTTAACAATCTTCACCTTAAGACTAGTGTGCGAATCTTGCCGTAGTAACATGTAGTAAATGATAGATCGTCAAAGGAATAGCCAATAATTAATCCCGCATGGATATCGCCAATAATTAGGCACAACGGCATGAATTGCAATGAAATCCACCTCCAACAGAAGCAATGCAAAGATCAACTGAGACAAAAGATTGTCGGCGAAGATGTCGTAGAATGGTGCTTAGGCATGGCGTCGAGCAGCGTGGGCAATGATATTGGCGAAACTGGTGTTGGAACAGTCGCTGAGATAGAGCGCGGGTCAACACTCAGTATAGAGTCAAGTTGTGGAATAGAATCGAGGCGAGTTGAAATCGCCAAGTTGAGGACGCTAAAATCTCCTGGTATGATTACTTGCGTACCTAGCAAGGGCATGCGAAATACATGTTGCACTTCTCGTGCCCATGTAGCAATTTAGTCGGAAATCAGCAAAAATAATCAAGCCATGGTCTAGTCATGCTTTGATCCTCGGTTTTGACGTCGCTTGCTTCCTGCAACATGCGGCACTGCTCTGTCCTTTGATTTCTTTTCTCCCGAGGCACGGACCGAGGCCTCTTGACAGCTGCTCCTCGCTGGACACGCATCCTCTGCCATTACGGCAGAGGGCAGTACTGCCCCCTGCCGTAACGGCAGGTGATATTTTTCCCTCCTCGCTAAGCTCGGCGCTGGACGGCTGGTCTCTTTGACACAGGCAAGATTCAATTGGCAGTCATTGCAAATTCTTTTCCGTTTCGGCTTTGAAAATCCCGTTTGACTTCGGACTAGAGCACCGTGGACTGGAACGCATACTCTCAACGATCTAAAATGGCTTCTACTATTTCCGTCGCTTATCATGGCTTGCGGAACAGTTGAAGGTGTATACATAGGCCTACTTGCTAGCGGCTTAGCACCTTGGATACCACACTTTGCTTACTCTTCATGTTTCTTGATGTGGGGCATGGTAACCCTTGATGCCGCACATTCGTCGCCTCAGATGTTGTTGCCGTACTAGTGCCATCCTTGGGAGTCACCTCCTAGAGGGCAGTGGCTTGGTTTCGAACTTGAAGCTCTGATACCACTTGTTACAAAACGCGCAGCAAAATTATAGGATCAAAGGAAACGGGAGACATGGATTTTATGTTGAAAATTCTTTCCGGAAAAACCACGGACGCACGAAGGCAAACATCACTATGAGGGGATGTTTAAAATAAGGCTATCTTTTCTCTTCTCTCATTTTGCTTGCCTTTTCTCTATTTTACGGACTACATGTATATATTTATAGTGGAACATAAAAGACTATGCATAGTAGAACTCTGAATTAGAATAGAAAAAAAACCTAAAACTCTAAATTAGAGTAGGAAACAGAACCTAAATGAATTCAGATCATATTTTAATAGAATTGTGAATAAAATAGTAGAACAGTAGCGATGTAGCATAAATGAGCCAAGTTCATGCACATTGCAAGGATTGTTGAGTGAAAGAAATCAACGCCCTTCATGTGTAGACATCTCTTACCCACAGTTCCACTTAAACTCGCCTTCACAGTACACACCAAAGGATTCAAGAATCACCGCAAGAATAGCACAGATTGTCTTTATTATCACCTGTCCCAGGAACAGGAGAATGTATTATTTGAATTTCCATCACATGCTGTGAAATAAAAAAGGATGGGAGATAAAGAGCCACATACATATTGAACAAGCCCAAACTTAATGATCAAGTAGAACCATTCTCCTAGAGGCCATGGTTTCAGCATGTAATTCATCGGAAAAGGATGGTGCACATATCGTTGTTCAGATGCATGGCCTAAAAGTGGTGCATCAGAACCTGAACCACCCTCCTTCTTCAGAAATTCAATTGTCCTATCTTCCCCACCTAAGCAAGCAACTAGATACCGCCCAAAACAGTACATAGCAAATGCCTCATAGCCATCTCGCAGAATCTCGATATCAACACTAATTGATGGATTCACCAACGATATGTACTGCAACAGTGCTCATAAAATGTTAACAGTAGAATAATGCAAACATTTAACAGCTAAATGGACCCCAGCCAACCCTGTGATTGTAAACTTCAACAAGACACAACATAGCACCTTACCGACTCGACCGCATAGCATGGCACCATGAGAATGACACCAACAAGGAACTTCTGCTCCTGAAGAAATACAAATGCAGCACCAAAATGTCAAAATAGCAAGCCAAACACAACTCCAACAATTCACCACGTTGTTACAAATAAAAAACCGATCACAACCTCTGGGTTCTTGTAGGCCGACAGATGATTGAACAGCAAGAACATGGACAGCGAGAGCGAGATGACAACAAAAATGCCTGTGATGATTGTAGCCCAAACAGGCAGCGCATAACTCCTGAGCAGCGAGAAGAACTGGTGGGCCAATTCCATTGCCCTCTTCTCTCCCCCCCACTGCTCAATTCTACTCAAATTATGCCCCCTTTTGAGCCGCCAATACTTTCACCACCTTCTACTGTTCCACAGCATGGTTCATACGGCATCATTATTCCCAACTCCCAACTGATACTGAAGTCCTTTTTGAGCAGGCAGGCCCAAAAGGTAGTGGCTTTATGTTCTTCCACCTAATACTCGGTGGTATTCACCTGCAAGCACACAAAAAAGAGTGGCATTTTTATGGGCGATTTTTAGATCGGAAGGACCAGCAAGGATAAATCCTTCATCAAAAGGGGCAGCGGACCACGAATCGGAAACGGAAGGCTGCAGCTTTCGATCAAATTCCCATCAAAGATGTATTTTTTACTCTCTAATCCCACAGGAACCACGTATTACTTATGAATCAAAGATGAAGAGGACGGGGGCGAAACAATACAAACCTCAAGAATCGGATCTGCGCCACAGAAGAGCCAATGAAGAAGGGATCAAAGAAGGACAACTCGAGATTGGAAGGTTAGCCTTTGCGATCCAAGAATCCCATTGACGTATGAACAATGAGAGCTTTGCCTGCCAACCAGTTGCGTCTGGATTGAGATTTGGGATTAGATTAGAGAAGGGTAGGTGGTGGAATCGTAGTTATCAGAGCTGACAAAGAGAGTGACGGGGATTTGTGACGACATACGTGAGAACGGTGCGTCAATTTTGATATTCTCGCATGCTTCCAACGTTTTGGAGTCACTGTCACTCTCTGGGCCCTCTACTTCTGTGCATCATCCTTTCTTGTGTTTCTAGCTTCTTTTCTTTCTCTCTCTAGAACGGGACAGACTAATGTCGTATGATCGTCAGTTCGTGCGTCACAGATTCACAATACGCACGCTCCAGTTAATCCCCTCTACCAATAGCAGAAATTTTAGAATAAGCAGTATATTGACATAGAAAGGCAAAATTTGCTCAATAAAACTGCAAAGATCACGTAAGTTGGAAAATAATCATTGATTGTCACTAACATATGGCGTCTAGCCTCAAGTGCCATTTTCACGTTGAATGTTATTTTCAATTTACACATGTTTACAATGTTTGTGAGCAAATATTTCCATGTTGGAAGTTTTTTGCAATTTCCGTGAGCCTAAGTGGTAAATACAGAAGAGATTTGCTACGACTCTGCAGTAATTTATAGGTCTAATTTTATGAAACACCTCCTTGACCCCGCTATATATACCCTAGGCCCTATGGATATCATAATATAGAAATTAATAGCATAAGTTGATATGTTTTATCTATGTGATAAATTTACCAAAATCACTCATCGTCATTTGAATTGAGTATTGGGGTGCCTCTGTTGAAGATTTGGGGCATTGGAATCTCTAGGGAATAATCCTACATTGAACTACATGAACTTTCCAGAAAGAAAAACAAATTCTACAAGGCGGCATCCCTATCTAACTCATGTACCACGGCTGCTAATGGCTGGTCCAAACGCTTGGGGTGAGTCGAGATTTTTCACGCTCCTTCTGACAGGTCACTAGTGAGATGGTCGCCACTGTGCTCTACGTGGTTGCTTTCATTTTAGTCCACATAGCTCCAATTAAGGTTATACCAATTAGCACTATTATCGAGTACAAAGCTTGCTACCGTCTTTCTGAAATCTAACGCGTTCCAGGGCTCTCAAGTTATGTATGCCAAGCTACCACCTTCTGAAATGTGTTACTACCTTGTAAGCAAGTGAGGCTCCTAGAACTCTGCCTCTTCTTTCTCTTGGGATTGGTTATTCAATCAGACATGCAACAATTTTGCCCTCTCTGTTCAATTTTTCTTGCAAGGGAAGGCATATTTTTCATGCCAAGTTCAGATATGGAGTTGGTTAGCTCTACTGCATGGTCAAGTTCAGAGTCCATTCTACACGTTCAGACCTTTGTATTTAGGCATATAGTATCATAATTCAGCAGATTCATGTGTGACCTGGAATGAAAGGTTTTTTATACTAATGGTGTAAGCGGATTGATAATTTTGTGTCCGGGGGTAGTATTAGCATTAAGGCCAATGATGACATTGGACCCTACTTTCAAACTATAAAAGGACTCCGGCAAGGAGATTCATTGTCTTCTATCTTATTTAACATTGTTGTGGATATGCTGGTTGTCTCTTTAGAACGTGCCGAAGAGGATGGCAAATAAAAGGAATAATACCTCATCTGGCTAATAATGGGTTGTCCATCCTTCAGTATGCAGATGACACCATTACTTTTATAGAACATAATATTCAATAAGCCGAAAATATGAAGTTTTTGCTTTGTACATTTGAACAAATTTTGGGCCTTAAAAAAAATTTCACAAAAGTAATTTTTTTTTGTTTTGGTGCTGCTAAGGAATTTAAACTCCAATACACTCATCTATTTGGATGCGAATTAGGAAGTTCACCCTTTCGATACCTTGGTATTCCAATCCATTATCACAAATTGAGAAATAGTGAGTGGAAGGGCGTAGAAAAAAGATTTGAAAAGAGACTGAGTAGTTGGAAAGGAAAATATCTATCAATTTGAGGCAAATTAGTCCTTATAAATTCTGTACTTAGTAACCTATCCATGTTTATGTTATCTTTTTTCGGATACCACATGGGATTCTTAAAAGATTGGATTATTTCAGATCTAGATTTTTCTGACAGAACGATAATCATAAGAAAAATATAGGCTTGCTAAGTGGAATACTATATGTCAACCTAAGAATCAAGGTGGGCTGGGTATTCGTGATCTTAATGTAAAAAACATTTGTTTGTTTTGCAAATGGTTCTTCAAACTTTTAAATGATGATGCCATTTGGCAACAAATCTTTATCAGGAAGTATTTGAGAAGTAAAACCCTTTCTCAAGTGGAAGGGAGGCCAAGTGACTCTCATTGTTGGGCAGGTCTAATGAAGGTCAAGCACTCAAGCATCACTTCTTTAGATTTGGATCTTTCAATCTTTAGGATGGACCTCAAATACGTTTTAGTAAGATACCTGGCTTGGGAACAACCCCCTTAGTACACAATACTCTGACTTTATAACATTGTTCGGAAAAAAACATGCCATGGTGGCTGAAGTAATGAGTTCTGAACCTTTTAATATATCTTTTCGTAGGACCATTATGGGACGTAATTTATATGTTTTGAAATAGTTTATTACAAGGATTGATGCTATACATTTGTCATTAGAATGGTACTTTTCGATGGAATCTTCATCAACATGGACAGTTTTCTGTTTAATCAATGTATGTAGCTTTAGTGCATCAAAATATCCCAATTACAAATAGACAACTTTGGCATATTAAAGTACCATTAAAAATAAAAAATTCTTTGGTACTTACATCGCGGGTGATTCTGACAAAGGATAACCTAAGTAAAAGAAATTGGACTAGCAGCAAACAATGTTGTTTTTGTAACAATGAAGAAACTATACAACATCTCTTTTTTAACTGTTAGTTTGCTTATTTTGCACGGTGTGTTATACAAATGGCTTCTGATTTGTCACCTCCTTGTAGTATAGCCCATATGTTTGGATCCTGGCTATTGGGGTTGGGAAAGGAAATAAAGACTCAATGTTTAGTTGGGGTTGCCACTTCATGTTGGGCTATTTGGCTATGTCAAAACGATGTTGTCTTTGATAAGAAACAGATGTCTAATCTATTGCAGGTTATCTATTTGTGCATCAATTGATTGCACTTATGGTCTGTGTTGCAACGTCAGGAGGCTCGAGAGATGGTTTAGTGGCATGCAGCTCTTTACAGGTCGTGGTTCGGGAACTCTTCATCGGCCATGGATGGAGGTTTAGCACAATATTGTGTGAGGATTGATAGTGTTTTATTAGTCTTTTTATGGCTTGTTCAAACTCTTTTCTTCATTTGATTGTCACTTGCTTAGTCTTTATTTATTAGTCTCTTGATGACAATATTTTAGCTATAACTTTGTAATAAATGATTAGTTGTGTGCATCTCACGGTACAGAGGACGGAAGTTTAATATTTTCTTTTATTATTTAAAAAAATGTATGGCCTGGAACAACCTTAGGAGATCGAAGAAGCTTTGCATCTATCCTTCGTCAACAACAAAAGATGGATGGTGGAGGCTGGCAAGGGGCTGGTCATGGCGGTGGGATGAATTCGGGTCATGGCGGTGGATATCTTGGACAGGGTGGTACTAGGGCTTCTACATGTGGTGTGGCAATGGATATCATGGTCAGGGGATGCACAACCAAGACTGATCTCACTGGCAACCGCATTTCTCTGATCGTAGCTAGGGGCATTTCGGTGGAATACATAATCTTGTGGCTAGTGGGTGCAGCTGTAATACTCCTGATGGTGTCATACTACTAAGATGACTACCTCACAATTTGAAGTGGGAATTGCTGTTGTGCATAGTTTAGGAAGTGGATCAGTAGCTCAAACTTCTTTGACTGCCCAGGTTACAAAGTCTTCAGAAGTTGTGGATACTACCAAGTCGTTTTGTTCTCGATGCTAGAAAAAAGGACATTCATACGCTGATTGTCAAGTTGTGCTGTTTATGATATTTGTGAGAGTGATCAACACATTGCGAGCAAGTGTCTGCTGTTAAAGCTAACAAAGCCTACCACAAATTTGTGTGGATATGTAATGGATGGTCTTGGGTTCTACCAAATTCCTTATTCTAGTACTAAGAAGCCCCGCAATGACAATAACAAGACTGCTTTGGTGCACATAGTGGGAAGTCATTGGAATGTTGATAAGATGTGTGACGAACTACAATGAGTAATTCCTATTAAGTGGCAATGGGAGGTCAAAGATCATGGAAAGAATTCCTTTTTGGTACTTTTTCTACCTAAGATTGAACTATTGAGGTTAATGAGTATTGGTGAAGTAAAGGTGAAAAACTAGGATGGGGTGGTTATGTTCTTTGAGGAGTGGAATCCCAAGGCGGATGATAAACTGTTGCTTCAAAAAGTTTGAGTGCAGGTATACGGTGTCTCTCATGAGGTTCAGGATTATTTATCTTTATGTGTTGCAGGTTCAATCATTGGTGCAACTCAATTTGTCAGCGAAAAAAGGGATCGTACGCTTGCACGTAGCTGTGACAGATGCAAGCTTGGTCCCTAACAGCACTGACATTTGTGTTGGGGATGCTCTTTACGAGATCTTTTTCATGGTGGAAAGCAAGGATCAATTGTGTTAGGACAGTCCGAATTAGTTTGATGGGGACGATAAAGGAAACGACAAGCAACAGATAGACGATGATGCAAAATTATAAGATAGGGACAACAAAATGCCTAAAACTGCTCAGGAGGACTCATCTAGTGAACAACAATCTGCATCACAAGATGTTCCTATGCATCGGCAAAGGAGGTGGAAATTCATGCTTCTAAAGCTGACCTCTCTTGTGGTATTGTGGATCTTGGTAGGGATGTGCTTCATGACAAGCTCTTTGTTAAGGATGATAGTGAACCATCTTTTGGTGTTTTTACTGCTCTTCCTGCTGCTTTTGTTGGAAAGGACCTCTTTGTTGTTTCTATGGCTGATCAGGTAATTGTCAAACAAGGGGGTACCCTTCAATTTGCTACAGTCCAACTGATTTAGTTTGCTTTTAATCATGTTGTCAAAAGGACATCAGATATTGTTGGAGATGCTACTGTAGCTAAAAATCTCAGATCTGTCGTTGGTAATATAGAACAACATTCCAGTTTAGTTGTTGATTGCTCTGATGTAGCCAATCATTTTTTTGCACAAAAAGATGGTTTTTATCATTATGCTGCAGTCCAACCAATCTAATCTTTTAATACTCATGTTGTCAGCCAGGTACCTAATAGACCTCTCGTTGGTAATGATATTATAGCTGAAAATCATCGAGATGATGTTGGTAAGCTTATTCATGATGCTCCTGTTGTTATTGTCTGTGCTGACATAGCTGATTACAAGAGTGCTGATACTAGTTCAGTAGGGAAACATTTAGTTTCAACTTCTATTACTATTGATTACCCTATTGCAACTGAGCTGGTACTTCCTAAGAGCAATCTGATATTGAGCAATCTGCTACAGTTCAATAGCTTCATACAAGCACTAAATATCTCGATGATATTGTCAGTGATGACACAACTACAGCCGAGTAGTGTGCTGTAGCAGTCAGTGAGGCTGTGGACCATTGTTCAGCTGAGAACACTGCCGCTCTCAGGTATGCCTGATAGATCCCAATGTCAGTAAGGTCACAGTTGTGCATGCTGAGAATGCCAAGTACCCATTAGCGTATGAGGTCAATAGAAATCTCGTAGTTCTTGCTATAGATCCGCTGCCCTCCATGGGACCTCGAAGATGTGGAAGGTTGAATACCCCCGTCATGCCAGGTAGGATGGCACTAGCTGATTGGGACACTTTGGAGAAGGCAAAGTATAGGGCTACTATTTGCCATTTGGAAGTTCCCAAAGTACTCTTAACAATTCTTTCCTGTCTTTTGTCGACACTCAAATTCTTCCACTTCACACAATGTTGGTATTTCCTCGGGAAAAAAATTAGGATGATGTTGCACAGTCCATTAAGATGATTAAGAATATAGGAGTGGATCGTTTGAAGGTATCAATGAAAAAATCTCATAACCATTAGCCTACTCATCATGTTACAGAGGAAGTGGATCAAGAATTTCTTGATACCACTACCCTCAATCCCTTATGTAGTGATTTAACTGATGAAGTCTTGGATAAGGGGACTGATCACTTATGTAGTGATCAAAATGCAATATGTCACAAAATAAGTCCAACTTAGTTAAGACAATGGTTCGAATGGGTTGCCTACAAAGAAAGTAAAGAAATGAAAGGCATCTTTTGGAATAGCAGAGGTCTTGGTGACTTGGCTAAATACAGATACATAATTTGTTAAAGAGCAACATATTGATTTTATTGCATTTCTTGAAACAGGCAAGAGTGAGGTTTCCATACCTTGTCTAGAACACCTTTGTGGTGGACAAGAATTCATGTGGCATTGTATGCCTCCTCGTGGGCAATCTGGGGGATCCTTTTAGGGGTTAATTTGTCATTTTTTGATATTGATTCTATTGATAAAGGAGACTTCTATGTAAAGTTTTACTTGAGAAATAAGGATGATGGATTTCAATGGGTTTTGATGACTGTTTATGGTGCAGCACAAAATCATTTAAAAGAACTTTTTTTGATAGAATTAGTTCATACTTGCAACAAGGAATAACTACCTATTTTGATAGGGTGTGATTTTAACATGATTAAGAGACAAGATGAGAAAAATAATGAATACTTTGATCCTCAATGGCCTTTTTTATTCAATGTTGTAATTGATAGTTAGATTTGAGAGAGATTGAATTATCTGGTTGTCGGTTTATATAGGCAAATTCTTTAAAAAAACTACTTTCGAAAAGCTTGACAGGGTGCTAATGAGTACAAACTAGGAACAAAAGTTCCCCCTGGTCACGGTTAATGCCCTTGATAGGTCCCTTTCGGACCATACTCCCCTTTTGCTCAATACCGGAGCAGCCTTCCACACGGGGAACAGATCATTGTTTAAATTTGAGCTTGGATGGTTCACTAGGGAAGGCTTCTTTGATATGGTGTCCAAATATTAGCATTATGAGCATAGGGGAAATACGTCCATGGCTAGATGGCAATTCAAAATCAGAAGTCTCAGACAACATTTATGGGACTGGGCTAAGAATACTAGTGGAACTTACAAGAAAGAAAGGAAATAATTAGTTTATATTATTGATGAACTTGATAAAAAGTTAGAATATAATGGACTGTCTAATGATGACATTAACCTTAGACAGCATTCTGCTGAGAGACTTGCCTAGTTGTTATGTGAGGAGGAAATCAAATGGTATCAACGAACGAAAGTAAAACATACTCTTGTGGGGATAATAATACTAAATACTTCCATTTGGTATCCAAATGGTAAGTATCAGAAACAACGGATTTTCCAATTTGAACAAGATGAGGGGACAATGGTTGGGGATCTACAGCTTAAGAAATACATAACCAAATATTATAAAGGTTTTTTTTACTTCCCCGAATAGCAATCATTTTTCAATGATTAACGCTCATCGTGGCGACATCCCTCAAGTTTCTATACTAGAGAATGATCTCCTCGCACAGGTGTTCACTGAAAAAGAGGTGAGGGAGGCCATTTTTCAAATGAAACAAAACAAAGCACCTCGACCAGACGGATTCCCAGCTGAATTCTACCAAGTGTTCTAGGAGGTCATTACGAATGATTTAGTGGCAATGTTCTAAGATTTACACAATGGTGTCTTGCCTCTATTCAGCTTGAATTTTGGAATTATCACACTTTTGCCTAGAAATAGAGATGCAAGGCAAATACAGCATTACTGATCACTTTGTCTCTTGAATGTCAGCTTTAAAATTTTTACTAAAGTTGACAGTAACAGGATCACAAGTGTTGCTACAAATGTTGTACATCCTACATAGACAGCTTTTATGCCAAGTAGGAACATAATGGATTCATGAAACAATTCATAAGATGCAGAATAAAAAATTGGATGGGGTAATTTTTACGGTAGACTTTGAGAAAGCTTATGATAAGGTCAAATGGCTTTTTTCTACAAACTTTAAGAATGAAAGGATTCTCAACACAATGGTGTTTGTAGGTTGAGAATTTTGTTAAAGAGGGAAGTGTTGGTATCAAGGTCAATGATGATATTGGCTCATATTTTCAGACTCGAAAAGGACTCTGTCAGGGTGATCAATTATCTCCTATATTATTTAATATCATTGTGGATGTGTTATCTGTTATTTTAGAATGTGCCAAAAAGGGTGGGATAATAGGTGGACTTGTACCTCATCTAGTGGATGATGGATTATTGTTGGGACCCGAATATGCAAATCCGGACTCTCTGTGTATTCCGCACTAGTCCAGGATCACGCTAGTGCACACAGGCTCAACATAGATGAATATCACAATCATACTCAGCGATAATATAATAAAGACTTTATCAAGTTTAATATAACTGTTAAACGACCTTATGGTCCACCTTACATGAATACGCCACGTAGGGTTAAGACTGAAAGTAAATGAATAAACTACAGCGAAAAATAATTAAAAGTGTAGAAACCCTTCAATTGCCATAGGCAACTGACAAAGTTCGCACCCTAGTTCTTCGCTTCCTCGTGGAACTCCTCCTCAAAAGTAGGCGTTGCTTCTTCTTCAACTGATGATGTTTTGTTATAAGGAGTGAGTACATAAAGCACTCAACAAGCCGTGCACAGAATACAAATCTATATACTACATACATGGCTTGGTACAAAGGATAGGCTACAAGGTTACTTTGCATAAAGAGCATTTGTAAAAGAATAGTATAAATAGATTGAAAGGACAGTAAAACCAATAACAACAATAATAACTTTGGCATTTTTTTTCAATGACCAATTCACTACCTATTTCCTCATTTCAATATTCCATTCCCACATTTGTTTTGATAAAAATCTAACCCTTGATTGTAATCACCGAGCAATACTCAATACAGCGAGCACAGCTATTCGAATAGGTTCTACACTCTGCAAAGGCTATACGCTTTACCCACAAGATATAATCAAACACCACAAAGGCGAGTGACCATAACAAAGCCTTTCCAATGCTTATCTAAACCCATTACTATTCACTAAAATTTCAACACTAGTGGGACTGGTTACCACATCCAGGGCCCCCTTCGTATGCCATGTGAGCCAACCCGTGCTAGAACTGGTTACCACTACCCAGGCCCCACACCACCACAATAGTACTAAGGTTTAGACTCAACAAATTAATTAGTTAGGTCTGTCCCATTCTAGACTTGTTGTTGTATGAATGACTCAGTTCAAATTCTTGCAAGGTTAAGTTCTTAATTGACCAAGATAAAACTAACCGAAAATCATCATGTTCAGAAACCACAATTATCATAAAAATCAAATGCGACCACCCACGTGCCACATTGGCCCACCACAAATACATCCACTTGCCTCAGTCTAAATCATTTTACCACTCCAGTTGATTTACCATGCACCATGTGCCATCAACAATACCAACATTGTGTGACAACACCCGACACACAATTCAATAAACATGTTCTATAATCATTAAGTAAGATTAATCATTTGCACATAAAATGATGACTCATTGCATGGCTAAGCATTCTACTCACGTTCTAATACCCTCATTGGCAATTATAGCTACCGGCATACAATATGGCAAAGGTGAATGTAACTCAAGTGAACGATTAACTACTCCCAACATATGGCAAAGATTTGATAATTGAAATAACATGCAATACATTAAAACAACATAATATTTAAAGCATAGGTTCAACATGATCAAAGGACGACTTGCCTTCAAAAGGGTCTAGATCCTGCTCTGAAATCTGGTCAAGTGCTGGCTCCTTGACAACGAACTCACCCGACAACACAACGTCTACGCGCAACGAAGGAGAAAGCAATAAATAACCAAAACAAAGAGCAAAATCAACTCCAAAAATTAAATAAAATTCACCATTAAATAGAACATAATTTTACAAATTTTTAGAGACTGAAATTACCTTAATCAGAGTTTAGATGCAAAAGATATGGACTTTCAAAATTTTAAATAAATGGAAAAACCCTAAAATTCAGAAAATCCGAATTACCCGAATTATTTTCTTACAGAAAATTCATATTTATGACATCAGCATGGCCTCTAATGACGTCAACATAGTAATTAATTTTTGGCTGAATTATTTTTCTACTGGAAATTAATTATGACGTCATTGCTGACGTCAGCGTGACACGTGGCCCAATCACACGCAGACACGCATCACAACCAGAGGCTGCCACATGTCTTAGCGCATAGACCTGGTCCACGGCTCAGCCTCGGTCCACCGTGGACCGACTGGCACTATGCCCGTGTGCCAGATGACGGAAGCTGTGGCGTCAGCGGTGGCACGCGGCCAATCACAGTGTGACACGCAGCGCAATTCTACTGGCGAAGGCTCGACGTGATCTCATCCGTGCGATTCAAAATGAACGGCTGAGATTAACAGATGCGAAGTAGTTCTGGATTACCGTGGGCGCAACATGTGACAACATCAGGACTGTTCAATTCAAACTGGACGACCGAGATTGACCGATGCGACGCAGCTCTGGCCTACTGCAGACTCGACGCGTGGCTGCACTGCGATCGCTAGATCCAGATCGGATGGCGATGGCATACGAAGTGGTGGCGCACTGCGCGGCACGATCTGAACCGATCGGCCCGCATCAACGGCAGCGGCAGCTAAGCAACGTGGCGCAACTAGCACCCTAGGCTTAAGATCTAACGGCCGAGATCTATGCTAACACAATGAACGCAATGTGATCTACACCGTACGATTGAAATCTAAGGGCTGAGAGTGACAAAGTGGTTTACTGTTGAAGCGGCGATGTGGCAAAGGCGTAGGCGTTGGATGAAGATAGGACGATCGACGGGAGATCCGACGGCTGCAACGGCGATGCGAACAGGCGGACATGGTGCAATTTGCATGGTTCACCAAGGATCGGACGACTGAGAAAGCTCGCTAGGATGAATGGCGGTGCGGCGACGGGGCTTACCGGAGATGAAGACGATGACACGCGCGACGGTATTTCGAGGCTCCTCCGGCGGCACGAAGTGGCACAACCGACACGGCTCGATGCGGGCAATACTCCAGTGGCCTTGGCAGCGGCGAAGAAGGACCGGCGGCGACGCAACAAGCAGCGGAAGTGCTTTGGGACTCCGGCAAGTTTGTGCGGGCAAACGGCGGCGGCTTTGGCGACGAGACCTAGGTCAACGGGTGCAGCGCAGGGTGAAGAACACGAGGGTGGTGGTGGCACATTAAATAGGGGGCTCGGGAGGTGTGCTGTAGGCGGAAATGAACCCCGATGATTGCGGGATTACAACGGCGTGGCAGATTCAGACGAGGTGACGTGGTTGCTCCGGAAGCATTTGATCAGCGGCTGATCAACGGTGTTCAATGCAGCAGCGACGCGGCGCCTTAGCAAGCGTTCGATGCAGATTGAACGGCTCCGTGATTAGGGTTTCAGTGGAATGGGTTGAACGGGCCAGCTGGCACGGAGGATTGAGCCAGACCAGATAGGTTTCAGCCCAAGCACTATTTCGGGATTTTCAATTCATTTCCAATTAAAAACAAAACAGGAAAATAAATACAACCAAAATAAATAGCAAGAAAATCTGGAAGAATCCAGAAAATACCTTGAGACATTTAGAACCCAAATAAAATACTTTCAACAAAAGATCAACAATAAATTGCATAAAACAATTAAAAGACAACAAATGGCCTATTTAATAAATACAAAAAGAATTAAAGAAAATCTCATAAAATCAAATAAAATAAAGAAAAGCACAATAAATCTAGAAAACCAAAATTTGGGATGTTACAATTATCCATTCTACAATATGCAGATGACACCATCTTATTTATGGTACATGATTTTGAAAAGGCCAAAAGTATGAAATTATTGCTATGTGCATTTGAACAACTTTCTGATCCCAAAATCAATTTTCACAAAAGTAAACTATTCTATTTTGGTGCTGATAAGGATTTTGAGGATCAATATACATAGCTATTTGGCTATGGGTTGGGTAGTTTTCCTTTTAGATATCTTGGCATACAAATTCATTATAGAAAACTGAAGATTAATGAGTTGAAGGGGGTAGAAGAAAGATTTAAAAAATGTTTGAGCAGCTAGAAGGGCAAGAATTTGTCTGCTGGACGTCGATTAGTACTTCTAAATTTCGTGCTTAGTAGTTTACCCATATTTATGTTATCCTTCTTTGTGATACCTCATGGGGTACTTAAGTGGTTGGACTATTTCAGGTCCGGATTTTTCTAGCAAAGTGACAGATATAAAATAATACAGGTTAGCAAAGTGAAATATATTATGCTGACACAAGGATCAAGGTGGCATGGGTATTTAAGATCTTGGTGCCAAAAATATGCGTTTAATTAGCAAATGGCTTTTCAAGATGCTTAATGATGATAGTGTTTGGCAATCTCTTGTCAGAAGGAAGTATCTAGGGAATATGATTCTTTCTCATGCAGATTGGAAGCCATGGGACTCTTATTTCTGGGTTAGTCTAATGAAATTCAAACATCATTTATTTAGATTTGGTCCTTTCTACTTTAAGATGGATCTCAAATTCGATTTTGACGGGATGTTTGGCTTGGGAACAACCCCCTTAGTGCACAATACCCTCGACTTTTTCACCTTGTTCCAAAAAATGCCACAGGGATTGAAGTACTGTACTCTATCCCACTCAATATGTCCTTTTGTAAGGCCGTTACAAGACATAATTTATTGATCTAGCGTGAACTTGTTGCAAAAATTGCTGATTTGCACTTAGCACCAAAACGAGATACTTTTCGATGAAATCTCCATCAGAATGGACAGTTCTATGCTCAATTGATATATTCAGTTTTATTGCATCAAGATGTCCGAGTTACAAACCAACAACTATGGAAGCACAAGGTGCTATTAAAAATAAAAAATTTTCTTTGATACTTACATCGTGGGGTGGTATTAACAAAAGATAACATTTCTAAAAGAATTGGATTGGTAGCAAAAAATGTTGTCTCGGTAACAATGAGGAAACTATACAAAACCTCTTTTTTTACTGCCATTTTACTCATTTTGCTTGACGCGTTATACAAACGGCTTCTAATCTAACATCTTCTAGCAGTATGACCAATATGTTTGGAAATTGGTTATTGGGGTTTAGAAAAAAAATTAAGGGCTCACTTTTTGGTTTGGGTTGCCGCTTTGTGTTGGTCAATTTGGCCATGTCGGAATGATGTGATTTTTAATAAGGAAAATCTCTAATCCGTTACAGGTTATTTATATGTGCATCAACTGGCTACGATCGTGGTCTATGCTGCAGCGTCAAGAGGCCGGGGAGGTGGTGTTAGGGTGCGTTTGGTTCGCTGTACCAAGGTGAACGGAATGGGATGGTACAGGATAGATGGGTGATACATGCGTTTGGTTGAGTGTATGGAACCATCTCATCCAGGACGAAGTGGTACAGATACTCAGAATATTCCCCTAATATGCCGTAACAAATCGTTCGGCCAAATTCGTCGAACCATTCGGTCCCGAACGCCTCGCGTTCCTCGTCTCGTCTCGCCTCGCTGCGTTCGGTCCTCGTCTCGCCTCCTCATTTCCAACCTCACTGGCGCCTCGCGTTCCTCGTCCGCTCCCGCCACCTCACGCCGCCGTCGCCCCTCGCGCCTCGCCCCATCGCGCCTCGTCTCGCACCGCCCCATCGCGCCTCTCCTCGCCCGCCCGCGCCCATCGCCTCGCCTCGCCCATCGCGCCTCGCCCCGCGCCTCGCCTCGAGATCCGCCTCGCCCGCGCCCATCGCCGTAGCCTCGCCTCCAGATTCCGCTTGTCTCGAGATCCGCCTCCTAAGGTTTGTGCCCATTGCTTTGTTACAGATTGATACGGAAGCAGCAGCTCAAATTGAGTATTGGTGCAAAATAGTATGGTATGGTTACTGCAATGCCGTCTGAGATTGTCGCTTGCTTTTGCTTCTGGAACTTTGTATTCTATACATGTATGCATTTTATAAATTTGGATGGAGAAAGTAATTTTTGGTGCTGGATGTAATTTTTGGAAACACGAGGACTTGCAAAAAACTTTTCCTTATGCTACGGTAGAACTGAATATGTGGAGCCAGTTCGATTATTACTTCTGAACTTCTAACTAAATTGATGTGTATGAAACTTCTAAATTGATCTGGTGCAGTTCTTGCTGCTTTGGATCTCATATTTGTTTGCGTATTTATTTGTGCAGCAGCATCTCCATCCTGTACCATTAATGATGTTTGTCTATGAGCTTGGTTCCCTGCACTTCATAATCACTGAGCTTGGATGAGATAGGTTGATAGAAACTGATATGAGTGTTACTGTGTGAATGTTCATTCATGCCTATGACGATGGGTCTTTTGCTGTAGTAAGTTGTGCTTGTCTAAAATCGTTCGTGTTATGTGTTTGTGACATGGATTGTTCCAGATTATGTGCTTTGTGACATGTCTTGAATGCAAATATCTCAGAGTGCAATGAAAAATCGGTGCAATGGCAAATGAACTCCATATTATTCCAGATTATGTGTTTGTGACATGGATTGTTCCAGTTATTGTTCTTTTCTTAGGATTTTTGTCTCAATACTCAATGAAAAATTAGTGCAATGGAAAATGAACTCCTTTTAGAACTGCATTGCTTATGAATCGCCATCTCATAGGTCGTCTTTCATTCCACGAGAAAAAGACATTTAAGTTGGTTTGGTTCGGAATTGGGTGATTGCAAAGAATTACTTATGTCTGTGATTTAAAATGTGAATCACTATTTGCGTTATTTCGGTACCCATACAAGCTGTCACCATATTTGCAAGAAAGTGACAATACATTGAGTTTGGAGAACTACGAGATATTTGCAAGGTCACAAAATCTCGCACGTGACATAACGATCACTAGTGCCTCTCGGATCGCGTCTGAACAATCGACAATCCATCCAATTTCATGAGATTCTCTCAATTCAATTTCATCCCTCCAACCAAACATCATCTTGTATCATCCTGTACCATTCTATTCAGACAACTAAACATCATCTCATACCATCCTGTACCATTCCATTCAAGCAACCAAACAAAATCTTGTATCATTCCATTCAGGCAACCAAACACCTTCCCTATACCATTTCATCCAGGACCATCCCATCCATCCTGTACCATCCCATCCCGTTCACCCTGGTACAGCGAACCAAACGCACCCTTATTGGCATGCAAATCACTGGAGATCGTGGTCATGGATCTCTTCAGCAGCCATGGATGGCGTTTTAATAACAGGCTGTGTGTGGATTGAGGCTTTATGTTCCAGGTTTGTCATGGCTTGTTGCAGCTAAAATTCTAATCAAACATAAGGGCTGCAGGAGCAACTGGTGTACAAGACACATGAAAATGGAAACCCTACTTAATAGGATATATGTTTTCCTGCATTTTCTAATGGAGAAGACTCTGAAAAAAAATTAATGAGTACAAAACACACTGCAGACATGCCACATGTTTTAGGTTTCAATCATCTAGAGGATGACAAATGCTAGGTCCTAATACTACTGTTCTCTGCAAGTCAAAGATATAAAAAAATCTTAGGAAAATGTTCAGATATGAAATCACTAACACATCGAAGCTGACCAGAGGTAGAATAAAATGAAGCTTTGCTTTTTTTCCTGTGAAAATAAATGCTGAAAGTATCCTTCAAAACATTGGCTATTGTGATAGTTCATGAAAAATACAGCATAATTGCAACCGCATGAAATGCTACAGTAGAAAGAACCATTTCAAGGAAGCACAAGATCATCGCCACACTCTGAACAGGAAATTCAATTAATGTTTATTTGCAAATTGCAGATGTCACAGAATAAATGAAGGATTCCCCTAAATACAACATAAAATCAAATTTCAACAGAATTGATTGGAAGCAACCTAAAATCACGAACTCAGATCAATGTTTCATTGATGTTAAGTTATTGAAAGTAAGCACACACAATACACCAACCCTGACTCATCAAAGAGTTGCTACAACAACTGTCGCATATATGCAGATCCCCTCTTTGTAATTTCGTCAAAGCAGCCTCTATATACACCCCTCTCTTTCACACTCTCAATGGAAGTAGTTAGAGTGTATATATATAATCAACCAATTAGTTACAATGCTAAGCTCTTGCATCCAGCAAGAAGATGGCGGGCTCCGATTTTGCAGCACAGCGATACTTAAATGTGCTGTACTTTCTATGAACTCCAGTAAGCTTCCCGTGACCTGCTGATCTCTGGTGGAGTTCAACCATCATCTTGGAGCAGTCCCTGCAAGGCAAAATGAAGAAAATAATTGTGAATACAAGAACACAATCTAAGTTGATATGATACTGGAATGTAAAGACTAGGGAGGCAGTTTTCATACATCAGCTGTTCTTCAGAATATTTTGTGTGCAGCTCACTGCATTTGTTCCAGGACTTGAATCCATTCATGGTGCAATCGGCGGTGTAGATGGCGGCCGCCAAAGATTGACATGTGGCGAAATTTGAGCATCTCATAATCGACAAGGCTCAGCTCAATTATGAAGAAAGATAGGAGCTCGAGCTGATTCAGTAGATGGTTAGCACGTGTGTCAAAGAGTCAATGCACTCATACAACAATGCAATAGCGTATAAGATACATCTTACCTTCTTGTCAGATTGTGCTGCCTTAAGGAACCTTCTCATGAAACAGTATGGTGTCGGCACCGACATATTGAACTGAAGTGTGTTCACAATCATCCTCTCCTGCAGGAAGTTCAGTGTCACTTCTCTGAAGATTCATGACAAGATTTTGTTTGCATTGAAATCAAAAGGTGGAGCATTGTTACCATTTCCAGAATATCTGCTCTAGTGTAGGCGCGGTCGCAGATTAGGATCAGATCCTCCATGATAGGAACGCTCACTTCTTCATACTTGCACGCGAGCAACATAGCAGTCACACCAACCAACTGAAGCTTCTTTCGCACCACATTTGCACGAGCCAAGAATCATCTATGATATTCACAAGAAGAAAGCAGGTCTCATCCATGACTCTAGTTTATAGTGCACTGCATTGGACAAAGAAGCATGGAATGCCGAGAATTTCCAAACCATACGAAGAATATTACACTTGAATTCACCAAGTATCGGACAAAATTCTTACCTCTATCACCAATCAATGAGAATACCACGCATCTTCTCATTTATTTCAGTTTAGGTTGACATGTAATTAGGAGAGACACACTCAAATCCTCGTGTACGTAATTTTGCAATGAGATTGCGAATGTTCATAGCTTGGTAACAGCAAATAACTTCACCAGGCTCAAAAATCTACCTCACTTCTTCTCAGAGAAGTCAGAATTTCATCTACATAGTCAACTACTGCAAGGGCGTTACTTGCATCACAGCTGTCAATATCAAGTGCTACCTCCTCAATGTCTTCCATCTCGATCTCTTTCAGCTCAGTACTCATCTGAAACACCACGTATGACCATTTTGTGAATCGTGAAACTACCAAATGCTAAATATTGTGTATACGATGGCAGTGTGGTCCAAAAATTACCATTTCATCCATCTCAGACAGCATCGGCAATGGCAACTCATCAGACACCTTGGTGCATTCCATATCTGCAGGAGCATGAAATGCAGCATCCGCATTTCTTTTCTGCCTCTCACTTCCAATGGGTGCCTGCACAATAATTTCAGATTCTTGAGTTGACACTTGACTACTGTTATTTGTTCAAACAAGGTCACAGATGCCATTGCTATTTGGTGTACAATGCTATGTATGTTAAATTTGCAGCTGTAAACTGACTGCAATTTGTAATTGCGCATAAAAGTGAGGAAACACAGATACCGGATTACAAATGAGGGAAAGGAGATAAATTCAGCATATTCAGCATTCACATGTAAGAGCACTCAATTAAATCAAAAGATACAGTGAATAGATCAAAATCTGATACGCTATTTGCAATATTTGAATTTTGATAGCGTCTAGGCCCCCTAATTTTTATCTTATATATAATTGTATGGTTTTGGTGTTGATGATTAAGTTAATAACCACTAAACTATGAAGGATACTGGTTGAAGTATCGAAGAAGGCATCAAAAAGGTCAAGATTAAGGATCTTTGTTACTAGTTTTAGGCTTGGGAGATGATTCAAGCCAAGTAGTTAGAATTATTTTAGTTTGGCCGTACTATTAAGGGGGATTGTGCACAAATTAAAATTTTGGTTCATGGGCTAAGATTAATTAGACTGCTTGGAGTCAAAATCCTTTAGATTATCTTTTCTTGAAATCAGTCATTCTCCCCAAATAAATTCTATGTGTTTCCCCAAACTCAATCTCATGGCTCTTTCCTTAAGTCCGGCGCAACCTCAGCCAAAATTCTATTTCCGCCGGATTATTCTTGTTCTTTCAAAAATTTTATCCGGAGTCAACTAAAGTCTTCGCTGGACCATTTCTTTTTGATCCGGCGCCAAAATCTACGCAGTCAAAATTTCTAACTGAGCGTATTTCATTCACGGCGGACCATCTTAGTCTACTCATAAAATTTAGTCCGGTGTAAGGATTGTCTTCGCCGGACCATTCTTTTTGGTATGTTGTTAAAAGTCCCTTGAATAAAAGTTTAACCGAGCGTACACCATTTATGCCGGACCAACTTTCGCTAGCACAAATTCTAAGTCCGGTGCAGATGCATTCCTCTTGGTTAGACTCATATCTATTCTTTTAAAAAGTCTGTTGGTGTAAACTTCCTTGAAATCCTTCTACGGCGGACCAAATTTTTCGGTCTGGTGCATATGTCCAAAATCACATCTTTTCGCCGGACCAAAATATTCTAAAATCTCATGTACGATGGACCAAGCTGATTAAGTCCGGCGCAAATACTCATTCCTTCAACTTTTGTCCGGAGCATAAAGAACAGTCTTTTATCCTTAATCAAGCTAAGTCCGCAGCAGTTGTGTTAGCCTGATTTTTGACAGTCCGACACGTCTAACGGCTCTTGTGGTAGGTGTAACGGCTAGTTACAGTTAAAATGGCTATATAAGCATTTCCTAAGCCTTCCTCCATAGAACTTTTGATATCTTTTGATCTCCTTAACATTTTAGCATTTTAGAGCTTCCATTCTACCAAGGAAACTGTGCTTCAACCCTGAACTCAAAATCTTAACACTTTTTAAGTGTTTGGCTCCAAGCTTAGTCTAGTTAGTGCTGTGCTAAGTGAACCAAGAGACAGGACTTGTGGATAGTCTATTACTCTTGGATCTTTGTGGTCCTAGACGATTTGGAGGAAGTGTTGGTGCGACCTGTCCAAAGGAGTTTGTGAAAGGCCACCATTGATTGTGAGAGGTTTGGGACTCATCTCACCGGAGTGGTGAAAGAGTCACCCTAGTGGACACCAAAGCTACTGCGACTAGCTTTGGAGGAGCTATACTTCGAGAGAAGTGCTCTAAGTGGAGTAGGAGATTAGCTCCGAACCACGGGATAAATTCTTGTGTCTCTTGTGTAAATTCTTGTTTTTATGATTATTTCTTGCTGCTTTTAAGTTGTCTGAGCTTCGCTGTCGATCTTCTTAATCTACTAGCAAATTTCTTTTGTTAAATCATTTGATCTGTAAATTATTCTGAAATATTGAAAAGTTGCCTATTTACCCCTCTCTAGGCCAACTTAATCCTTCAAGATCCACATGTACTAATTCGAACTACACAGAATCTAATGGAAATAGCAGTGCATTTATCAGAGCATATCAAACTGACAGCAAACATAATGTACATTTAGGAAAGCATCGAAACACTTGCTAACATTCAAATACATGGAATTTATGCTTTCATTCAAATATAATGGGAAAGTTTAGAGAAAGGAACAGCGGTGCATGGAGCAGACGGTATCAAAATAGCAAAGGTTTTAATCAGTTTCATGACTATTACCAGGGGAGCACTTGTAAGTTGGCTTGCCAGCGTTGCCGCAAATTTCCTGCCAAAAAAGTAACATACAAACTCCATTAAACTTCCACTAAACTCAACTCTGAATGGTAAGTAAAAGGAAGAACAGCTAGCAAACCTCGTAATCGGATGGTGCCTGGCAGAACCAGCTTTGTTCTTAGGATCCGCAACTGCGGGCTTACTGAATCATGGAAAGAAATTCAAAGCAATTAGAGATCCAGCGCATGCAAGTTCAAATTCATAATCCAGCATAGTTCAATGGATTACTCTAGCAAGCCCCTCTTGCTGACAGCCATTTGCTGGTGAGGAGCTCCTAGGATGTTCTTGATATCCCGCAGGGCCCTCCTGTTCGTGTTTGCCATCTCGGGCGCAAACTTGACGCAGAGCCCTCCTGTTCATGAAATTCACCCAAGATGATTCTTAGAACAACAAAGCTACTACATACTCAAAACGGCCTAAATTTCACACAAATGCAGAAACTTGATACCTTGGAGGTAGTTTTCAGATCTTGGGTCGTGCACCCTGTTCTCCATTGTTGATGAGCTCCTGCAGCAATAAGTCAAACGAAATTCTCTTTCAGAAATCGAAGAAAGAAGGACCCATTATATTTGGTAGCACACCACTTTATGCTAAGATTCACACGGATTTGAACCTCTCCTGGTATCTTATCAAACGTCAGGAAGGACCGAAAAAAATTATTTTTGACGCATAGCCAGATCAAGAAACCGAAGAAAACACTGAGAATCCCAAATGAAAGCAGCAAAGAAATCCTACTAAACTAGTATTGCTTTGAGGTCCACGAAATCCCACGCATGGAAAAAATCTGGCAAACACTTTCAAAACAAGCCTTACAAACATGCAAGAAGCTAATTTCTTGCCGATCTTTTCTGGAATTCCTCGTTTCCACGGACATACTCTGGCCAAGGAATCCATCAAGATACCCGAAGATGCACTCCAACAACGCGAAAGAATCCCACCAGACGGTGTAATCGCTTTTAGCTAACCTTTCCCCCCCCTGAATTACTCCATCTAACCGCCGGAGATCCAAGGAAAACTCAGCTGGAGAAACCAAATCCAACGTGAAGCCGCATCAAGAATAAAACCCTCCAGAGAAACCCCAAAAGAAGAGCGTTCCTGCATGCACAAATCTCGCGCCCATCCAAGAACCAGGAAACCCAAGAAGATTCACGAACCTCGTCGCTCTCTCTAGCTCTTGCTGTCAAGACGAGAGAGCCCGCTCTCCCTCTCCTGCTGCTGCTGCTGCTGCTGCGAGGAGCGGACGAGGCTGTCTGAAGGGTTTCAACGCAACGGTCTTGGGATCGCGACCGTCGGATGGGGATCGGATGGTATCTCAGAGGTGTGGGAGTAACTGCTCCCAGAGTAAAAGATATTTTTCATACACACACATCGGATTGAGGTGGTTTTTTCGATGCGGTATGTTATGTAGCTGGGCTGCTGAAATTTGTGCTAGTCCGAGCTTTGTCCGGCCGGATGTACAGTCACAATTACTCCGTATGTAGGCTATCTCTCTCTCTCTCTCTTATTCTCCACAGTAGCCTGTGTTTCTTTTTTTTGGGATGAATCACTTTAATTTTGAAAGTTGTACAACTATTAGAGCATAAATGAATGACAGTAGATGGCGATTACTACTTTACTTTTTCCTCGCAGTCAAGCGTCTCGTATGTAGTATATGGCTAGAGTGTTGGAATTCATTAGTTATCTGATTAAGGGACTGTTTGTTTTAGTTTTGGATTCTATATATAAAAACTGATTCTGGGTTGTGATTGTAGAGAAACTGATTCTTCAAAAGCTGGAATCCAAAAGCACATATAAAGTAGATTGTGGATTCTAGTGTACATGGGTGGGTTGAATTGTGAGAATCGAATTCTAGAATCGGACTATTTTTTTTTTATTATTATGCTTTTGGAGTCAGAATTCAGAATCAAAAACAAAAACAAATAAGCCTAAGCTGGCCAAGTGCAATTGACGATAATATTATAGATCCATATATATCCCAAACTGGTCCAAGCTCCTATATATAGCGTATGCGATTGTGAAGAGAGTTGATCCGTTGTCCCGATCGAAGGCAACATCAGAATGGCAGCATCCATGCATGGCCGTCGATCACGAAAGATACATGCAGGGAAGAAATTAAGCTAGGGCTATGCATGCATGGCAGAGATGTCGGACAAACTAGTTCTTCATGCATGTGTATTAGACAAACAGATAGACTTGCATTTTCCCTTTTACTGATGATCGATACGTCAGCGGTGTTGAGCTAGATGAAGAGAAGCATGCTCTAATCCCTTTAATTTGCGCCTCACGAGCTATTAGCTAGATAACTTTATCATCCAAGAGAGAGAAATGAGCCCGTTATTGTTAGCATTAGAATTTGATAAGGTGTAACTAATTTGTCAGGCTAAGAATAAAATTAGATATTTCGGCCGATATCAGTTTAAAAAGGGAAAAGTTAAGCTAGAGTTCGAATTCTAGTCGATATTGATTCAAAGATAGTATTTTATCTATGAGGAGGGGGCTGATATGGCTTGTGGTTTGTGGCGGGTAAGAGAAGGATACGATCGGCCTATAATTTACAAAAGAGGGCCTATGGCTAGTAGGAAAGGACATCCAACAATACATATCAATCAACTCGAATGTACTTTTTATCTACTTCTTGTTGACTACGAGTAGTTTATGTAATTTAGACTCTGTAATCCGTTCTTAATCAATAAAGTTGTGCATCACCGATTATTGATCATTTTCGATTACGCCAATTTACTCAGATTTTCTTTTCCCCGATCTTATTGTGCGTCGCCTTTTTAGGGAAAATATACCTTTACCAATCTATCTAATTGGCCATAATAGGCTGTTTAGATTTATCATTACTTATGATTAATCGACTAAATAGTTGTTTAGATCAGATTATTATTGAAAAATCTAATTGGCTATTATAACTATTTAGATCATAATATTTTTACCGATTGCAGAATCAAATCAGCTAGCACGTCTTGAACCTATTAAACCCGGTGTTTAAATGTGTTTGGGTTGATCAAATCCTTCATCATATTTTTGACGCTAACGGGTTAATCCAGACGGTTCGGTAATTGGGTTTCGATTCGAAAAAACCCACCCCTACCAACCCTAGCCGAGCCTTCAGATTGGTGTCTGTGGACAAGGTGAGGCATTAGGCTAGCTTGCCATGGTCGGGTCGCCAGAACCGGAAGCGCGTGCAGGTGCAGCTAGCAATCTGACTCTGACACAAGCAAGATGAGCAGTTGACAAGCACGATGACACCAAAGCGTAGGCAGGTCCGTCCGTGCGTCTGCGTGTGGGCCCCACAAGCCGGCCACTAGAATAAACCCAACGTGGACCCTCGTCCTTCCTTGTCGCCAATCGCTTGCTTCCCCCAAACACCAGAGGAACCCGAGAGACCCGCCCGATCGATTCCAGCCATGGATCCCTACAAGGTGCCGCCTTTTCCTCTTTTCTCGATCGATTTTGCTCTTCTACATCGTCAATTTGGCGCGCTGATCTGACTGGATTTCTGCCTGCCTTTTCTTCGTGGGGGCTCGGTTCTTGCAGCACCGCCCGTCCAGCGGGAACAACTCCACCTTCTGGACCACCAATTCCGGCGCTCCCATATGGAACAACAACTCCGCGCTCACCGTAGGACAGCGAGGTGAGGAGGGAACAGTGTGTCAGCAGTGACTTAATTTCTGTGTCTATTCTTCATTTTTTTTTTACCTTAATACGATGAATTTATAGTTAAGGACTATGTGCTTGATGTGAGCTTGCAATACTTCTCTGGGCTGTGACGATCTGTGTTTGCTTTGAGCGAATTAGAGTCCTTTTATTTGTTTGTTGTAATGATCTCTGGATCTGTGTGCAAGATTGACTGTAGCAGTAGATGTTAGATCTTGCCTTGCTGTTTCTTTGATCATTCGAAGTTTTCGTCTTGATCTGGTTTTCAGCTATTTTTACGAGTAACCGTGTTGTTTTTATATGTTTTTGTGTGATGATTCACCTGTGCTAGAAACAAAAAGGGCACTGTTTTGGTTGCGTTGTGTTGTTGTTGTTGTTGTAGTACTATTCAACTTTAAACAGTTCCTATCGATCATCTTCATCTCTTAAGATTTTTTTTTTTCAAATTTTTGTCTTGATATTTTCGTCAGTCACTTTCATACCATAAAGTTGCTTAAGGATAAAAGATAGCAAGTACTACCTTCTGAATACAACATTTCATCATTCAGTCAATAGTGATTATCTGAGGTTAGACCGTGAAAGGCGGTTCCAAGATAGCGTATTGGTGTGGTTTGTCTATTTGTCTGTTGCTCCGTGGTAGATTTACTTTTAACAGTAACCTGACATAGGTTTGAGTTTACTTCCAGAAAAAAACTAAATGCTGGCTCTCTTATGCTCCTCACTGATCCATATATTGAAAGTGACTGGAAGTCAAGTTTTGTTGTTCTAAATGTCATGGTCACAAAAAGCACCAAACTCTAACAAAAATATAAGTATACGTAAGCAATTGCTCGTGTCAATGATATATGAAAAATGATAAGAATTTTTTTTTCTCTAAGAGTACTTGAAGTACCCATAATGTTTGCCTATTTTGTATCTGTAGCTACAGCCAGACATTCCTGTTTTTGCATTTTTCTATCATGGCTGGTTTGTGGCTTGACATGATGAATTCTTCATTTGACAGGACCTATCCTCCTTGAGGATTATCATCTGATTGAAAAGCTTGCTCAATTTGACAGGGAGCGTATCCCTGAACGTGTTGTTCATGCACGGGGAGCCAGTGCAAAGGGATTTTTTGAGGTGACTCATGATGTTTCTCACCTTACGTGTGCTGATTTTCTCCGGGCTCCTGGGGTTCAGACCCCAGTTATTGTTCGGTTCTCTACTGTTGTGCACGAGCGTGGAAGCCCTGAGACGTTGAGGGATCCACGTGGTTTTGCTGTGAAGTTCTACACTAGAGAGGTACTAATGATGCATTTTCACTGTTGTTTGTTCTTATGCTTGGAAGATGAGCTTTCTTTTAAAAGTACTGCATGTTGTATGGTATATGCGAGCAACTATTTTCTGTCAATATGTTGTACTCATTCATCAGAATGCCTTTTCTGGGCAAGCTATTGAAGCATCAAAGATTGTAATATCAAACATTTAGCTGGTTTCAGCTTGTGCAGCGGAATACTGGCAACTTAGTTTGTACTTTAGCCCCATAAATAATGTCCAGTGCATGTGCTGTCATACACGTGAAACTATAGCCCTGGTCCTTTCTCTGATCTCAATTTACCGTTGTTTACTTCAGTTGAAGGGTAGAGTAGTGTTACCTTGTTTTCTCATTTATAGACTCTTGCAATTGACTGGTTGCATCAAGAAGTAAATGATTATGCTCGCCTGGTTTCATATATAGCAAATCAACAGAATTGGAACTTGACTAATCACAAATCTTGCATTATTGAATTTATCTCTGTCCTCACTGATTTGTCATGCTGTATATTTACTTGTTCACTTTTCATGGTGCCATATGCCGACCTTTGTCGGTCCAGGCAAGTATCCTAATAACTGCCTTTTCAGGGTAACTTTGACCTTGTTGGGAACAATATGCCTGTGTTTTTTATCCGAGATGGGATGAAATTCCCTGACATGGTCCATGCTTTCAAGCCAAGTCCAAAGACCAATATGCAGGAGAACTGGAGAATAGTTGACTTCTTTTCACACCACCCGGAGAGTTTGCACATGTTCACCTTCCTATTTGACGATGTTGGCATCCCACTCAACTACAGGCACATGGAGGGTTTTGGTGTCAACACCTACACCTTAATCAACAGGGACGGAAAGCCTCACCTTGTCAAATTCCATTGGAAACCTACATGTGGTGTCAAGTGCCTGTTGGATGATGAAGCTGTTACTGTTGGAGGCACTTGCCACAGCCATGCCACAAAGGACTTAACTGATTCTATTGCATCAGGGAATTACCCAGATTGGACTCTTTACATTCAAACCATTGACCCTGATCACGAGGATAGATTTGACTTTGACCCACTTGATGTCACCAAGACGTGGCCAGAGGATATCATCCCACTACAGCCAGTTGGAAGGATGGTCCTGAATAAGAACATTGATAACTTCTTCGCGGAAAATGAACAGCTTGCTTTCTGCCCAGCAATAACTGTCCCTGGAATCCACTACTCTGATGATAAACTGCTCCAGACAAGAATTTTCTCCTATGCTGATACCCAAAGGCACCGTCTTGGTCCGAACTATTTGATGCTTCCTGTGAATGCACCAAAATGTGCTCACCACAACAACCATCATGACGGCTTTATGAATTTCATGCACAGGGATGAGGAGGTAGTGTGTTCTTTTACAGTTTTCATCTCCTTCTGCATGCAGATTTGTTGGGATGCATCTTCCTATTTTGATGCATTGTGCAGTGTTTCTTCCAATTGACAGACAAAATGGAAATATTCTTCAGTTTGTTGCATTCACGTGTATTTACTTTAATTTTTAGGTGAACTACTTCCCTTCAAGGTTTGATCCTGCCCGTCATGCTGAGAAGTACCCCATTCCTCCTCGTGTTCTAATGGGCTGTCGGGAAAAGGTATGTATTTTGAAACACTTGCATTCTAATGCTACTACCAGTCTTCAGCCTTTGTTCCACTCTATGATGGTGACTTTGAACATCCATTAGAAGACTCATTCCTGAATTGGAGTGTTTTCAAATGTGTACTGCGAATGGTGACTAAATACTCTATGAAGTAAAATGCTAGCCTATCATGTATTTGACACAGGCATTGCTGCCTTTCTAATGTTTGAAATGCAGTGTGTTATTCATAAGGAGAACAATTTCAAGCAGGCTGGTGAGAGATTCCGGTCCTTTGACCCTGCCAGGTTTGTTCGAGCTCAGTTCGATTGTTGTACTTAGAGAAAATTTTTAAGCAATCTCCCTAGTTAGACCATTTTGGTATGGAAATATAGGCAAGACCGTTTCATTCAGCGATGGGTAGATGCACTCTCAGATCCTCGTGTTACCCACGAACTCCGGGGCATCTGGATCTCTTCCTGGTCTCAGGTACTTTTTTTTTTCTTTTGGGGCGACGTTGCTATCGATTGGCAATGCGGGACCACATGTGTACGTACTTTCATGTATGTCTAGACCGTTGTAGCACACTGAAACCATATTTACATATGTCGCAGTGTGATGCATCCCTTGGGCAAAAGTTGGCGTCGCGGCTCAACCTGAAGCCAAACATGTAGATTGGCGAGGAAGAAACCAATTGCAGAGATCGTCCCTTTTGAATGCAGTCAAGCGAAGGTGGACGCGCATGAACTGAAATGAGTAGTGCGTGTAATGTTCCGTCTGGGTGCAGTCGTGAATAAGGATGTGATATGGTAATATGTGTGCTGCTGATGGGAGTCGTGAAACAGTCGCACGACTCTGAAACTTGTACCGTGTCTTTGCAAGTGATAATAATAAAGACTGATAAAGTGGATAACAATGCTGTGTTTAATCTCGCTTTATGTTTGTCCAGAAAAGACGCTGGTGAATTATACATTTGAGTTTAACATTTCGTTGCATGTATGTACTATCTATCATCCCTGCGATCTCTTGGTCATCATCCCTGACATTGTGTCCTCCGATTCCTGAAGATAAAATCAATTTGCACATGAATCACCAATTGATATCTGGTGGCTCCAGGGTCTCGATATCGCATGGAGCAGATTCCATTGTGCGTTCTGTTGCCTTGAGAGGCTGCCCCAGGCTTCATCGGAAGGGAAAATAGAATGGTCGTAACTAAATAGGTTTTGCGCGCTACGCCATGCGTGGCTAGATGAAAGGCTAGGAAATATGCAAATGTATTTTACATCAACAATAATTGAGAAATTAAACAAATGTATTTAACATCAACGATAATTCAGAAATTAAATAGATAAGGAATAATATGATCTTCGAGTCTATCACTGTCTGCAGCAATTAGAGATCACAAAACCCAATTACTCCCTCAGGTCACAAATAGTTATCATTTCGAAAATAGATGCAGTCAAACTTTCAAAACTTTAACTGTCAGTATCATTTTAAATATTTAAATTATAATAGAAATTAGTGGTCAAAGTTATGTTTTGAAGACTATGTCGATATCTAAAACAACAACTATTTGTGACCGGAGGAAGTATATTGCAAAAAGATGAAGAAACAAAGGCTATGATCATGTTTCCCTTCCACAATACATGGATGCGAGGCTAACTCAAACCATTAGCTAGCTAGCTAGCATCCTAACAACATCAATATGCGTAAAAAAAATAGAAACAAAAAACTACGTAGAAGAATTAATACAAAATATGCCACATTTTTAGCTAGTACTATCTGGCATTTTTTTAATCTACATGGTTCGTGCGTGTTTGCAGCATCTGAACATCCTCCTAATACTTGTGACGGCAAAAATAAAGTAATGGGAAATTTGTTACAAAGGAAGCAAGAAAGAATTTTCTGTGGCTAACTCCTTTCAACGGTCAGAGATCCTCTGCAGTACTGCCGCTGACGTGTGGGCCCCACCACACATGCAAGTAAATATTTAATGGAAATGATGCATATGGCAATTCAAAAGCATATGGTAACTCAGAAACTGTACGCATGCAATATATGGAAAAAGAAAGATAATGATGATTTCGTGGGTATTTCTGGTTTATAGAACCTTAGATGGTTGAGCATAGATAAATTCCCTGGCGGTAACTTTGAACAACTTGATCCGGCATTCCTGTCCCGTATACGCAACAGTCTTATCGACGTTGCTGGGCAGGGGCTTCCCCTGTGTGCTTTCTTTTAAAAAAAAAACAGTCTTATCGACGTTATCTGCATCCTGCAGAGCAAACAGAAGGCACGTTTGGTAACTTGACAAGAAGCATGGTTCAATTATTCCTGGCCTGAGAAGCCAGATAACTTGTAAATTGTGGTACCCAGGACCCTCGCGCTCGATCGCCCAAGATGATAACATCAAAGTTAGAACCTTTAACCTGCGGAGTTGAAATTTCGCCATTTGGTGAGGAAGTGACAAGTGAGAATGGGATGGGTGCCTGGAAGGAAAGGAAGGTGAGGAGGAGGGCGAGATGGCCGGAGCGACGCCTCCTCGGCTTCTGGGATACGCCGCCGTCGCGGACGAGGAGGAGGGGGATGCCATGCCATAACAACGGGAACGAACGAAGGAACATTACAATGGTTGGGATTACAGTTCTGGCATAGAAATGTTACTACGTCCACTTGTATTGTAGCACACCAAAATTTCTTCTAATTTTGAGATCCATGGATGGCTAACTTCAAGCAGGAGAAAATACAATGCGCAAATTATAATTAAATAGTTTAAACTAATTAAAACACAAACATAATCAAGGATGACCTTATGCGGTTTTTCAGCAATTATTCAACCAAAATAGGAGCTATTTCGGTCTCACCAACTGGGTAAACATCATGCTCCTGCCTAGGAAACAGGATTCCATCCCCGTCTCTGATTACAAGCCAATTAGCCTCATTCGTAGTGTTGGCAAGATCATTTCCAAGGTTTTGGTGAACAGGTTGGCACCTTTTCTGGACATCCTGGTGTCCAAAAACCAAACGGCTTTCATCAAGCAAAGATCAATTCATAATAACTTCCGTCATAAAAAAATCTCTTCTCCGAGCTCCAAACAAAAGGAATCCCATCAATCTTAAGCAAATTGGACTTAGCCAAAGTCTTTGATACCGTAAGCTGGGAGTACTTTATTGAGATGATGACACATTATGGCTTTAGACAGCATTGGAGAGACTGGATCTGCATTGTTCTTTCATCCTCAACGTCTAGGATCATGCTAAATAGAATTCCAAGTTGTTCAGTCAATCATAGGAGGGGCCTTCAATAGGGAAAACCTATTTCACCCATGCTCTTCATATTGGCACTTGAACCACTATAGCATTTTATTTCAAGGGCGACACAACACAACCTAGTCAAACCAATTCTATCTCGGGCACCTCAGATGTGTTTGTCCATGTATGCTGATGATGTAGCGCTTATCGCTAACCTGGAACCACGAGAGATACAGGCCATACAAGATATCCTCGCAATTTTTGGAAGAGCAACAGACCTAAGAGTCAATCTACAAAATTTCGAAGTTTACCCCATATGATGTGCTACTCTGGACTTGCCGGCCACTTTGCAGGGATTCCCAGCACAAACAAAAGGGTTTCCATGCAAGTACCTAGGCCTACCACTTCGCCTAACAAAGCTTAAAAGGACAGACATGTAGTCGCTCATTGATAAGGTGGCATCTAGACTAGCGGGATGGAAAGGAGCATTGCTGTGAAAGGCGGCCAGACTAGTCTTGGTTGACTCAGTTCTCACATCCTTAGCGACTTACCATTTAACAATTTTTCTAATATCCAAATGGGCTTTCAAAAATATTGATAAGCTTCGACGGACTTTCATTTGGAGAGGGGACCTTGACTGCAAAGAGAGACACTGTTTGGTCAATTGGAGGAAGGTGTGTACGGCAAAAGCACTAGGTGATTTAGGAATTAAAGATTTCGACAAATTCAGGAGAGCACTTAGGCTGTGTTTATGGTATGAATGGAAAGACCAACGGAGGCCTTGAGTGGGGACAAGGCTACCATGTGATGATGTGGATTGTGTACTTTTCAATGCAAGTACTATAATCACCATCGGAAATAGAGCAGTGGTGAAATTTTGGACTTCCAATTGGCTTCAAGGATCCTCACTGAGGCTCATTGCACCACTTTGCTACCAGCTGGTTCGGAGAAAGAACAAAACAATACAACAACAGTTACACAACAACAGATGGCTTATCCCTCTCCGAAGAACGACGACCGAAGCCCAGCTTCAGGAATTCTTCATCTTATGGCAGGCCATACAAGGCATCACTTTGCAACCTAACATCCAAGACGAGATTACCTGGCATTGGTCCATAGGTGGAAACTACTCGGTGAAGACAACATACAGGTTGCAATTTCTTGGTTCTATGCCGAACCAAAACTACCATATCATTTGGAAAGCTAAGACTGAAAACAGGTGTAGATTCTTCACCTGGTTGCTTATACAAAACAGGATTCTAATGAGTGACATGCTAGCAACCAGAAGATGTCCACATTGCGCAGTTTGCCCAATGTGTGGCTCCAACCTAGAATCGGCTATACATATAATGCTTTACTGTCCTTTTGCGCGGCAGATTTGAGGCATGCTTCTCCAGACGAATCAACCACAAGCACCTTTAGTAATGCTACCAAACGCGGTGTCAACTATTCCTTTCTGGTGGTAGAACATCCGTACTAAGTTTCCAATGAAATATAGAAAGGATGTTGATGGGTTTCTAATTTATGGTTTTGGAACATTTGGACGGAATGAAATGGTCATATCTTCAAAAACCATTACCGAACGGTGCAAATGGTATTTCATCATCTTACAGGATGCCACTAGCTGAGAGTTGGCATGGAAAAATGATAGTCCAAACCGGAACTCAGCTTAGCTATGGAACCAGAAGGAGACACATGCCGTACAAATCCATCCCACAGGGCTCAAGTTCACAAGCTCCAAGAATTGCTTGGATTTGATGAGAGCTTTCAATCCCTGCTAGTTTTTCCTTTTTCTGCTTTGTCTTCCAGTTGTTTTGGTGCATGGTCATCCCTATATATTCCTAGATTTTGATTAGTCTGAAGGTGTGTACGATGTGTTGTGTTTTTCCTCTGCTAGCCATGCTGGCCGGCATTTTGTAAACTCGGTTATTTTCGGACTCTTGTCTCTTGACTCCTACCTTAATAAACAGCAAAGCTCCTATCATCCTTTCAAAAAAAAAAAACACCAGAGTTTTCTGAAAAGCTAATAAGGAGACAGGACAAGGCAATTCCAATACGTGCATCTCAAATTTTCAATGCAAGAAACCTGTAGCTAATGTAGACCAAACTATCTTGTAACAATGGTAAGAGTGAGCTTACATACAAAATATCGTGAAAACTCATTTTCGGAAAAGCTAAAAGCTAATTTTCAGAAAAGCTACAGCCATACCAAACAGGACCAAAGATAGGTGCTTCTATGCATTTCCCCTCAATACAAATTACATAAATCTTGAAGCAAGCAAAAAGGTAAATAATTACTATCCATCCTCTATTCATGCTTTAATATTTGTGCAACTTTTAAAAAGAGATGTTCCGGTAATTATTCGAATATTTACTTTCTTCAGAGCTGAACATAGAACTTCAGCACTTCTACAGAACCATGACTAACTGAAAAAGGAGCATAACTGACAACGACTGAATGTTATTCTTAGTGCAATATGATGCAATTCAACCCATGGTACTTCAGTGGAAAAATGATTGAATCATTGAATTTACGCATATGAGTGTGGCATCTACTACTGTTACATTGATCATCATGATCGGTTCAAACTTCGTCATGACAAGAAAAAATTTGGTCTAACTTCACATTCTCCACATCATTACATCAATATCAGTTCATCCTATCCTCATGATCATCTTCCCCTAGAGCTCGTCCTAGCACTGTCATTCCTTGGTGAATGCCCCCGGCCACGCACCAGCGAGGAGCTGTTTCTAGGCTCCCTCGATTTGCTCTTCATCGCCTCGATCTGCTCGAGTGCCTCAACAACTTCCTTCATGGATGGACGGCTCTTGGGGTCACCGGACAGGCACTTGAGAGTGAGCTGAGCAGCATGGAGGGCTCCCCTGGAATGATACTGCCCCTCAAGCCGACCATCCATCAGCTGGCTCAGCTTCCTCCGGTCAGCCAGTAATGGCTTTGCCCAGTCCACCAAGTTCAGCTTCTCACTGGGGCGACTTGGGTCCAGTGCCCTCAGACCGGAGAGAATCTCAAGCAGCACAACACCGAAGCCATACACATCACTCTTCACATACAGGTGGCCTAGCATTGCATGAAAGACACACTCAAATCAGTATTTAGTGCTATGAACATATATATGCTAGTGCAGACTGTCCAAGCATAAGGGATTTACTGATAAACATACCCGTAGCAACGTACTCTGGAGCTGCATAGCCATACGTGCCCATGACTCGTGTTGTCACATGAGATTCTCCACCATCTGGGCCATGCTTGGCCAATCCGAAATCTGAGAGCTTTGCATTGAAGTGCTGAATATGACATGGTTGCAGGCTGGTTAGAGTGCTATTCGGACAAGAGAGTTTGGTATTAGTAGTTCTCGGAAGAATATATACCGAGTCTAATAATATGTTGGAAGCCTTGAAGTCCCTGTAGATGACTTGTCTTTCAGATGAATGAAGGAAGGCCAGGCCACGAGCTGCACCGATGAGAATCTTCAGCCTGAGTCTCCAAGGCAGTGGCTCGTAAACTGCCCCTCCTGATGATGTGGATGAATTAGTACTCCCTCCGTTTATTTTTATAAAGCGTATTTTAACTTTGCACAAGGATTAAGGTTGCGTTGAAATTGAGAAAGATACGAGAAAAAATGACTTAGATGCCTCCACTTAATTGTTTTGGAAGATGAAAGATATACTTTGTGTGGGTGGTAATGAATAAATGCATATGGATGAGAGAAAATAAACAGGAGTATAGAAAGAAAGATCTCATTAAATCTACATGCAAACTTTATATTTGTAAACAAGGCTATTAAAAAAATAGGCCTTATAAAAATAAACGGAGGGAGTACCAAAACGGAGGTAAATGGGAAGTTTGATCATAAATTCCCTTGATAGCCCAGCAAAAAGTAAAGCGAAACAAAGAGGAGTCCTACTTTTCACCTTCTAGCCAAATTGACTTGGAATTTGTCTAGGTCCAGACAATTTCATTGATGCTGATGTCCTCAAAAAGTGCTAGTGTCATTAGTTGTATAGCACTATGGAGTATGGATTATGGTGCTTGATATATAATATGCGATGAAAACGATGTTACATCTACAAAGCGTGCTACTGCAGACGAAGTTGGCATAAAGAGAAAAACAAACTGACAAAAAGAGAACTGTTTCAGATGTGATCATTAGATAAAGATCATTTGCCAAAAGACTCACTTCGGAAGAGGTGGTTCTCCAAGCTCCCCTTTGCCATGAACTCATACACGAGTAGAAGCTCATTTTCATCCATGGAATAGCCTAAGAGTTTGACAAGGTTGGGGTGTGAAATCCTCCCAAGGAAATTCACTTCAGACTGCATAGGAAAGAAATAATTCCATTTTGAGAAATGCACATCACAGCAAATCTTAGAAAGTGGTACTACTTCCAACATCAGCAAAAGATAGGAAGCCACAATCTAGATACATAATCCTATCTGCCAATAAATAGTACTTGTCGAGAAGACCATATATATGAAGTGCACAACTAGTGAGAGAGCAGTATCGGAGTATGCACCAAAAACAAGCAACTTGAGAATCCTGTATCTAACTAAATAAAGTAGGGGGAAAAACAACTAGAACCATGAGGGATTTTTCAGGTTGCTTCTTCCACAAAATCGAACAAACATAAGCGTTAACCAAGCATAGAGAAGGCAAAAGCAGTGCAAGATTTACAGGTCATGGCAAGTAATGCAAACGGACAGCAGGCTCCACTTTGACAGGAGCATGCAAATGTGGCAATTACAACTCGAGCAACTCAAAACCATATAAGCCAGTGCTATCAATGATTTTTAATTGAGTACTGAACCTATTTGTGAAAACTAACATGTCCAGTCCCCTGATTGCAACAAAACTCAAATCTACCGGAGAATTGAAAGCGCATTTTATTTAACCAATGCAATTTATAATGAAATTAACAAAAGAAAAAGACAAATCTAGATAACCAATTTATCAACATCAGAATCACCTGCCATTGCTCCATTCCCTGCACACTCTCAGGGTTGAGCTTCTTGACAGCAACCACCAAGCCGTTGCAACTCTTCGATGGGTTCGTGGTCTTCTCATCAACCCATCCCTTGTAAACCTTCCCGAATCCGCCCTCCCCAAGCACTGTCTCGGGCCTGAAATTCTTTGTGGCGCTCTTCAATTCCGCAAAGGTAAAGATCCTGAGGTTTGGAGACTCAAGAATCTGGCCCTCCGGAAAAGCATCATCAATGCTAACACCACTAACTGTGGATGGCATGAAGGTACTGGTACTAATCGTTGACAGCTTCCCGGTGGTGGTGGAGCTAGTGGTCCTCTTTGATGCAGACATTCCTACATAGGCATTAGAAAATTTGAGGTCTTGAATTGATTGGATAGAAATCAGCAGTTTCATCTGCATATTCCTACATAGGCATTTGGTGTTGGAGTAATATATAGGGCTGGCTCACTGAGATTTAAGGTTGGAAAATGAATTTTACCATATAGTGAAGTTCAAGGTTGAAACTTCAGACTATGATTCAGTGAATCGGGAAAAGGTTGTTCTTGGAGTTTCTAGGAACAGAACGTGTCAGTGCAGTGAAGCCATATACCAAGTAACTTGTAGAAAGATCAGGTTGTTTAGGAAAAGATTGGTAGATCCATCTACTGAAAAGTTCTGCAATCGGCAGCAATCAATAAAAATTCATTGCAAGAGCAAGAATTATGCCAAGAATTGAAGGGACAGGGTATTGGTGAAAGATTTCAGTGGAACTACATACGTCACTTGACCCAGTATATTGGTGAAGTACGCGAAGAATGGAAGGGGCAGATGTAGTACTAGATCAAGCTAGACTAGAACCGAAATTTTTTGCCAAAATAAAAGCAGTCTTTATGACGTAGCGTAACAGGACATACTTTCGCCCACTGTATCCGACCAGAACGATCAAATTCGCATACCCGTGAATTAACAACATATATATGGAGTAAACATATATATGGAGTATATATGGAACATGTTAATTATCAAAAGAATGCGCAAGGCGGACATTCTTGAATCGAAATGGTAAGTTAAAAGAGGGGTCAGAAAAAGAAAACAAACTTCCCCACCGCATGTAATCAAAATCATCAGGTCATCACATGAATTTCGTAGACAATGGAGGCCTCAGAAACCCAAAGATCGAAACTTTAAAAAAAAAATTACATGGAAAATAAACGGTGAGCGAGCAGTGGTTGAATTGATTACCAGGGCTGACCGCCTTGTTGCCCCGCTGGATGAGGGAATCTATGGCGCTCGCGCAGTTCCCCATATGGACGGACAGACAGACAGACAGACAGCCTTCCCTCCTCTCCTCTCTCGTTTCTGTGTCCAGCCAGAGTCAAGTGAGGGGGGTCACTGCTGCACAAGTGCAGAGTGAGAAGGAAAAGAGGAGGAGACTGCTGCACAAGCGCAGAGTGAGAAGGAGAAGAAGCCAAGGAAAAAGCTGAGGAGGCAGTTAGCACTCACTACTCACGAACCGGCCGGGTGAGTTTTCTTATCACCCTTTCATGTTCTCTTCAGAAAAAAAGAATTTTTTCTGCCAATTTTTTTCTCCACCGGCGAAAAAAGCACGTTGATTAGCGAGTTCCACGCTTGTGTCATCTCTGATCAGTGTCTCTGACATGTGGGTTTTGTTCTCTAGTGGGCCCGGCTGTCCAAGAAAGGAGTACATGCAGTGTGCTACTACGGCTCATGTCATGTTCATATGTTAGGTCCCTTTGTATTACAGCACATGAGCATGCCAAATTTCAATCCATCGGTTAATCATTGCAACGTAAATTTGCTCTTCAATTTAACTAGTACACTACGACTTTGGTTAATTTTGGCCTTCGATTCCATCAGCAATAGCATCGTAACTAACCGGTCAGCAGCGCAAATATACATTCATGGCGGGATATGGATGTATGGTTCCTGAATATTCCATGTCTGAAGTTACTACAACTCCTGGTCCACCAAAGTCGACGACAGCAATATGGATGTATCATTTCAACTGCATGTCTCCATGGTCGATCGATCTCGATGCATCCGTGTCATGATCGCCGTTTCAGATGGTCTACTTTCTCACTTGATGGACCAGCAAGCAGTATCCGATACCGACGACGACCAAGCTACCTCTTTTTTCTTCCTCGTTCGTCTCTGCATGCAGTTAGTTGCCCGTTTATCCCCTTTGCCATGTGTAAATCCATTCATCAGGTCCGTCCACGCACGCACAAGAAGAATTCCAGCTACAATGTGCATTCCACCCTCAGTCTACTCTCCTGGAAATAAATGGGAACCGCTTAATTCGCATCTTCTATCTTCTCCTCCCTGCTCAAGACCTGACAGATGACCAATGAATTGATCGATATCGTTCTTGACAGTGATGTTGACCAAACTTGTTCATTTGTTTTGGTCTTTGTGCCAAGACTCCATCTGTTTTGCTTATTATCAGGGCAAACGCTACTTACTGATAGGTCAGTTTGTGCTAGCTCAACATATTTATCTTTATTACTTCTAATTACAAGTTGGTGGCGGTGATTCGTTCTCCCCCTCCCCCTAGGGCATACCCATGAAACCGTCATTGTCCTCATCTTCTATACATTGGCAAACGGAGAAAGTTTTAATTCGATTAGATATACATACATGCGTGATCTGCGACGTATCGGACTCTTATCTTAATCATCCGATTCTATTTTCAAATACTGCACAACCGATTCTTTTTACATACACTACATACATACAATTTCTGAGTTACCATATACCTTTGAGTTGCCATATGCATCATTTCCATTAAATATTTACTTGCATGTGTAGATAAGATCGTCTTTTCTTTTTATGTAATCACATATGGACTTGATTCCGGCTAGCCAGCAGCATGTGTACAGCTATGCATGACGCGACTAGATAAGTTTATTATCTCTATCTCTACTAATTCTAATTAGGAGTTGGTGGTGGTACGTCCGTTCTCCACCCTTACCCCGACACGTGTGCGCACCCACGTGGCTGAGTGGCAAGCGGGCAGTGGCCAACCCGGTAGATTAGATTGGATCATCTCGTCGCAGGAGGTAAATGAATATGCATGACTCATTTATTGCTTTCCTTTCTCCCATTAATCTGGTATTTGAATCGGTGGTGATTACTCCGGTGCTTTTCGGATTTGATTGATTGATTCCATTCCGAAGGAAGTAGAGCTCTGATTCACGGAGTTGGGTTTGTTCTCACATCTTTTTCTTTTGTTGCATTCTTTATTCGACGATTTCTTAATTTGGATTCCATATATATCTCCTCGGTTGCTGAATCTATATAACCCCACCGCTTCTTGCCTCTCCTGCAGATGTGTTGAGCTTATACGTTGAGCGAAGGTAATAGGTGACCTTCTTGATCTCGTCGATGCGGCGCAGGGACAGGTCGCTAGTGATGGGTGGTGAGATAGGTTGGCGACGTTGTTGGAGCTCGCCGTAGTGGATGATATCAATAGGTTGAGGGAGGCGCTAGCGGGGGGAGCCGAGGAGGCGGTGAAGCTGGTTGATGGGGTGGGGTTATGGTATAGCCGGAGCAAGGCGTACGAGCCACGCATGTCGCTGATGGTGGTAACCACATACGGATGACACCTACCTCTTCAATGCCTTTGCGCTATGGGGCAGCAGGTGATGCCTTTTTCGGTCGGTCGATCGATCGATCTCGAATTATGGCGTTATAAATTTACAATCCCAAGGCTGTGGTGTTATTATTTAAGTTTGTGAAGTTAAAAATAATTTTAAGCTCGAGTTTGTAAACAGGTGATTGGAATTTGTATGCTTTGATGAATTGATTTAAACATTTAACGATCGCGCATTCAGAGTGAATATTATTATTCAGATAAGGTTAGTGCTCTTTGCAAATAAATTTTTTATCGCACGGGCACATGACTAGTCAACTTTATTTTTGTGTTTTCGTGTTGATGCCGGGGATATGCATGGTAAGTATTCTCTCTACTCTTAAATACATATCATCCTAACTTTCAAATTTTGTTTCTGAATACATTTCATTCTATAATTTTAAGATAATTTTTTACTATTTTTTCCTTCTATACATATCCACTTTAGTTATTTTTAATGCCATTTACTATCATAGATTAGAATAAAATATATCATTCAAAAATATAATTAAAAGGGATAATGTAATCTTTTGTAGATATACTTTGAAAGAAATGTAAGAACCTAGAAAGGCATCTATTTAGGCAAGTACAATGACGTGATGTCAGCTGTTCATATGCATTCCCACATGAGTTTTTTTTTTCTGATATGGAAGAGAGAGAAGGGGGAGAGAGAGTATAGCTGTCTCTTCGTAAAGAGACGACCATATAGATAGCATAAAACACTGTTAAATGATATATTGTTTATAATAAATACTTTTTTATATTATAATTAAAAGATTGTAGAATCTTATACAGACAACCCTAAGATAATATTTATTGTAGAAATTGTCTTTAATTTTGATTTTAGATAGACAACCGTAAAATAATATTTATTGTAGAAGTTATCTTTAATTTTAGTTTTAATCGTCTTTTTTGCAAACCCTACGCGCAACCAAACCAGGGAGAAACCGATAGTCAGTCTTCTGTGTATCATCAAGAACCTCCACTAGTGAATTTTTTTTCTTGCGCTAATTCCTTAAGAAAAGATCTGCTTCGAATTTTATTTTCTTTTTCTCCTCGGCGTCTACACAATGGCCTTGGCCTGATCAGGCCCTTAGAATTGCCAAGTTTACACTTATTGGGCTTCGGGCTGGGCTCGGATCTGACGTTTTAAGTTGGGGCTTTTTTAGGCCCGGCCCGGCCCGGCCCATCCTCTTCTTCTCCAGATCTCGTCGTGGCTACTGCTTCCCCCCGGTTTGTCTCAGCCTCGGAGCGAAGGACTTCTTATCTCGTAGGCATGCTCCTCCGCTCTACCGACTGGCGTGGAGTGGAGATCCATCCGGACTTGGATTGGTCACTTCTTTCGCCGGTAAGGAAGCTCTAGCTTCGATTGTTGTTGTAAGATAAGAACGAGCTTTGTCCTGGGGATCTTTTCTTTGCTGCGAGCAATCTCATCCAAATCTTTCTTTCTGGGATGGATAGCTCAGTCCATGGAGTTTGTTGCGGATTTGTTTGCTCCGTGGTGGAGTACTAGTAGCAGTTTATTTTCCTAAATTTTTGGGGGTTCAAGTGAACCCTCATGACCCACGTTAGGTCCGCCCTTGTTATTGGTGATTGGTAGAGGAGCTGAAGGGATGGTGGAATTCACATGTTTACAGAACAGTCCGTTCGTTGTTTCTACCAGAGTAACCAGACTGAACCTGTGGGGGGCAAACAATGGAATATCGTGAATCAAGTTGACAGGTTGTGCGTACTGTTGCAAACTATACTGTAATTTGCAAAAATAGGGTTTTAGATGTATGCTGACTTCCTGCTACTGATCAAACCGGATACTCATCTGATTTTTGTATTCATGTTGTCTGTCCTGAGACTAGGATCTTAGCAATAGTGCTAGAATGCAAGCCTGTCTTGCGTAAAATCTTCCCTATGTTGTCATGGTGAGTCCCAGGTTTGGGGTGCTTTTGTGTGAGGGTGGTAGTGCTTAGGTATTGTTGTGGGGCAGGTGTCGCAAACTAATACTGTCTTTAATGAAGAGGCAGAACTCCTGCCATCCGTTTCAAAAAAAAGAAAAGAAAAAAGAAGTTCCATTTGCAGCACATTCTCGGTACTTGGGCTTAAAACTTGTGACATGATACAGGACATGAATCAAGATCCACCTCCCGCTGAAAATTTGTGCAGACTATGGTCCAATGGGATGGACTTGCTCAAAGCCGCGGCAGAAAAAAATCATTTCCTTCCGACTGGAATTGAAGGGTACTCCTATCTTGAATGCAATCATTCCCTTTCTATTGAAATCTCTTGCTCTTTTATTGACCTACCGATCTCTATCTAGAGGACCTCCCTATCATTATGCAGAAAATCACATTATTTTAAGAAGTAGATTATATTATAATTTATGATGCCCTGAATTCCCAGCATCGACATGCTTCTTGGAGGTGGGCTGCGCCAAGGTCAGTTGACAGAAATAACTGGCCCGTCATCTTCTGGTAAAACACAGGTGAAAAATTAATCATCTTTTTTAACTTGACGATACTTCATATCCTTCTTGATCTGGTTGCCTTGGAACAACTGTAGACTAAATCATAAACCTGTGCCGTTATTTATTCCGTGTACTAATATTCACATCAACTGCAGGTCTGTCTATATTCTGCTTCACACATTGCAGCCAGGCATATGGGTGTTGTTATGTACTTGGATACTAGTAATTCCTTCTCTCCTAGCCGCATTGCTCAAAGTATTGATGAACTTCCCATCTCTTTGGTCAAAGAGGTTAGTAGTCCTCCATATTTCTATCCTGCTCTTTCATAATTATTTCCATTGTTATGGTGTAAGTAGACGATACATTATCTTGGGCACTTATTGCTCCCATTAGATTACCCCAACAAGAAACTACTGTTTGACCATGTGCCATATTGCTTGGATTTCTAATTTCCAGGTTTTGACTTGCAGCCAAAGGATGTGAGGCTTAAGAGGGTCATGAGCAGCATTTTTTGTACATCTGTATTTGATATATTTGCTTTGTTTGAAGTACTGCATCAGCTAGAACTCTCACTTAGTGACAAGGTGAGTATGAAGGGAAGTGTTGGATATAATTTTTGTTATCTTGAAATCTTCCCTCACATGTCATAAGCTTAATAGGCAAAGAATGGCGGTAGCAAGATATGCTTGCTTATCATTGACTCAATATCATCTCTACTTGCTCCCATCAACGGAGGGAAGAATTCACAAGGTACTTATATAACCTTGTTCTCATGTTGGGAATTCCTTATCAGTGTGGGACTGCAGCTCCTACAGCTGACGTTCAGGCCAAGGATAAGCAGCCCAGGCTGGACTGCTGGCAGCTTGGCTATGCCTTGCCCATCACGTTAGGATGATTTAGTTAGGAATAAGTGTTAAGATTTGTTTCAAAATACTTTTAGATTTTGATTACACCTCCAGTTCAATCTGTTAGGAAAACCCTCTATATAAGGAGATTATGTTATTCAACAAAGGCAGGCAAGAAGTTGTCTCTAATCTCCCTATCTCCCTTCGGCTCTTCCTCATCTACAGAACGCCCTTCCCCTGTGCACTTCTCTCACCAGCATGGCTCCTGGGCACAAGCCAGGACTGAAGCCCCCTACCTCACATGCATACCCATTACGTTCATTGCCACAAGGTCGTGACACTTGTGTACTAAATTATTTTACATAGTATAATTTTCTGTTTAGCACATCAGCTATCCAAGAAGAATGAGAGGCTGAGACGAATTATGTATGATTTTGTGAGTTACGAACTGCAGAAAATTGGTACAAGATAACTTATTTATTTTGTTATTAAGTTAAACAATGTGGTGCAGCTAATTGCTATTATGCAGCCAGACATTGATTATTTGAGTTGGTCATAAATTCAATGTGCCTTTGTTAATGGTTTGATTTCCTAAAAAAATTATCTGCTGGCATGATTGCTTCCTGAGAGGGGCATCATTAATTCTTAAAGCGTAGTTTGAACTAAAATCATTGTTTCCTTTCTCTGATCCTGTGTTACTAACCTAATAGGGCGGTCGATGATGATATCAGTGGCTATGATTCTAAAGAAGTTAGCAGATGACCATAATATATCTGTTCTGGTAATTGTGTTTCTCTCCGGTTTGATTGGTCATCCTTCATGGCATATAAAATGTATTCTTTGGATTGAGCATATCTGCATCTGCCTTTCTAAAATACTCTTACTTTTATCACATTTGTTGGTGCAAACCATGCAATTTTCATTTTATATAACCATCAGTTCTTTTTGACGATGGATACGCTTGGAGAGAATAAAGAACAATAATTGGACTGATTGTCTTGAAAACTTTATTTCAGGAGCAGAGCCCTTAGGTGAATGCACCAACTTATTTTTTCATATGGGTAATTTTTATCTGTAATAAATAATTGATACATATTTGTTGTTTATAAACTCACTAATTCAGCATGCCATCTTTTTGAAAGAACAAGATGTTCCATACGTCTGTAAAAGGTCCTTGCGTTAATTCATTTCCTGCTTTACCTGTTGTCAGAGAAGTTATACAATTAATTTGATGGTGTACCGGTGAGTTTGATGTATTTCTTCATGTACATCTCCAGTTTTATATTGAAGTGCAGCACCTGAATTTGCATGCTGCTAGTCTGCTAAGTAGTCTTGCTACGGTCAATTCTTATATCTGCAAGCTATCTTATGTCCATCTTTTTTCCCTAAGCGCAAAGAATTTTGCTCTAGTTCCTTTGTTCTAATTTGGAAAAGGTGTCATGGGCAGCCCTTGTATTTGTAACAACTTTCCTCTAATTGCATTGGATATTAACAATCGAAAATCAAAAGGCTCCCAAGAATGGACAAGTATACATATTTAGGTTTTTCACAATCCCTGGATCTAAAACAGTACAAATATACTTTTGGACTAAACATTTGATTTTACAAATTTGAAATTTCTACTCAGACCTTATAGAATGTTTGACATGTGTTCCCTATAATATTTTTCAGATGTGAAACTAAAAGGCAGTTCTTATACTCATTCGTCTACTTACTCTTTTGCATCAACTCCAGGTAACAAATCATATGGTTGCTGGGAATGGAGCTCCCAAGCCTGCTCTTGGCGAGAGCTGGAAAGCTGTTCCACATGTTCGCTTGGTGATCACTCGTGATCCTGGGAGCAATATGTACACAGCAACTGTGCTGAAGCACACACTACTGGTATTTTCTTTGACAATTTGGTTATACGTGTAGATGTCATAGCCACAGCAGCATTGCTTGTTGGCACTGTGGAAATTACATGGATAATAGACAGACAATATCATTTTGTTAAACAGAAACATTCTCATGATACATATGGTTGTAAGAAGCACACCATGGCATTGCATACCTTTATCCCCATGCAAGCGTGTGCTTTTATCGACAAGGGTGATAACCAACTTTATCCATGCTCGTACTGACTCTTTGGAGGCTTGTGGCTACCAATTTTTTTACGATATAGCAGCAAGGGATAGTCTACTTAGAACAGCAGAATGTTAGTGGCTGTTTTAACTGTTTGACAACACGAGGATGCCTTGCTTCTTGGTTGCCAAATGATGCCATCCCCTTCCAAATCCCAGTAGCAAAATAGAATTACATGACATTTGGATGGAAAATGCTTACCGTGATCGACATGCAAGATGTTTGTGCTGCCTTTGGTTTATGACTTTCAACTTCATTGCAGGCTTCTGGCCGTGGTATGAAATTTGTCGTACCCGGCTGAATTCAGCAGCAACATGGCGTTCCAGATAAAAGATAGGATGAGAAGCAAAGGGGACATGCACGTCTGGTAGTTAAGCCATAGATAGAACTTCACCCATAAGGGATAACCTCTTATTTTACCTTCTTTTGATGGTCCTGACCGTCTGTATCTATCTAGTGGTTTTTGCGTATACGTACCCTGAGTTTATGTGCTATAGCCTATAGGCTGTTGGAACTTGGAGTAGTGAATCTGCCAGGGTGCTTTTATTTGTCAAATTTTATTTCTGAAAGCCATGAAATGGTGCATTCATCCTTGTGAATGTTGGGAAATTATTTTTGCAAAAATGGTAAATGTGTCCTTGTGTAGGAAAATTATGCTGTGTTCCCTCAGTCACTTGGTATTATTTGTCTTTGGTTTCTTGTCAACCTGTACCGGATCCGGATGTAGCAAGTTAAAGCATAGGCAGCATGAGGCAATTAATTAATTAATTAATGCATCTCCCTAGCTACTCAAATTCCATTGGGTTGTAGATGCGATCTAGTGGATAATCATTCGGTAAGTACCGATAATCGATTTCCCCCACCAATTATCGACATGCGCTGGATAGATTTTAGCCTTGCCGATTTTCCAGGAAACCCTAGCGATAATCGATCTATGCCAAGTGATAATCGAGCATCTCTTAGCGATTTTCGTTTCCCCAACTGAAGGCCTAAGCTGCGCTGGAAGACATGAGCCGAACCAATTATTGCCCAAACCCTAGCGATAATTGAGTAGTTTCTGGTGATTATCACCCAAACCCTAGCGATAATCGGTTGAAATCGGCCGATGATGATGATATTGTTCATGTGATGCTAAGTTATGTGTATTGTGGAGTTTGGCAAGTTGATGTTTTGCATTAGAATTCATTGATGTAATGTCTGTTATAAGTTGTTAGTAAGCACATACATTAACTTAATGTTTTGTATTAGCATTTAGTGATGCAATACCTTTTATTGCTATCACATACATATAGTTCTTAGCATTCACTGATGTAATGGCTTTCATCGCTAGCACATACATGTAGTTTTAGCAAGACGTCACATTACATTGATATTTTGTATTAGTTGTCGGATTGTTGTTTTGTATTAGTAGATGGCAGATCAAAGCGATATTGTGTGGGGCGTGGGGGAGAAGGTGGGGACCGGATTTCGATGCAAACACTATCACCAAGAGAATAAAGGAGGTGGTTCAACCCATTTGAAGTACCACTTGGTAGGGCGAGGTACGAATGTCGTCCATTGCATGCAAGTTCCTAAGGAGGTTCGCGAGTACTTTCAGCGCGACCTAGACAGGATTAAGGATAAGAGGAAGGGAATGAGGGACGAGAGGCTAAGAAAGGAAGCAGTAGCTGAAGATTCCCTGCTAAGAAGAAGTTCGTATGCGGAATACACAGGTGATGCTGATGGGGAGAAGCAACTTCAACATGCCATGGCTGCCTCCAAGACAGAGGCAGAATTTATCAGTCGGGCAGGTGGCAGGTATGAGCATGGTGGTGGTAGTGGCACCTCTAGGGGGGACTACAGGAGGGGATAGCGGTGTGTTGACAAGGATGTTTCGGAGTTCCTCGCAACATGAAAGACTAGCTATGGAGGATTGCAACCTTGGTATGACCCGTGCTCTTGTACAAATAAGGATTGACACTGGAAGTTAGACAAAGAAGGGGAATGCGAAGTAGGTGATTAGCTCGGCCTGGAACAAATTATTTCACATTGCTGGTATCGCAGTCGTAGGGAGGAAAGCAGACACTCCGTATTTCGTTAGCGCAGTCAAGAAAACTCAAAAATAGGGTAAGTGAGCTTTCAAATTTTCGTCCAGTTCTATGTTGATTAATAGCTCGCATGTCGATGCTATGTTTGTTTTGCAGGCGAGGGTGTTCTGTCTCTGAGTGGGAGAAATATAGATAAAAAAAATATTTAGACACCAACGAAACAAACATATGGAAAAAGATGGCAAGGTTCAAGTTGAAATGGCCTACATATGGTATTACAATCATGTGCAATTCTTGGACTAGACCTACCCGCATAAGCATCATCAACTTTATGATATACTTCAATGGCACTATGTTCTTTCACAAATCCATGGATACGACGAACCTAACTTAGAATGCTTCGTATTTACGTAAAGTACTTATTTTCGTTGTTACTCTTATGAATTCAACTTGATGTACGCAGCATGTAATAGGGGTTTTCACTTTGTTTGTACACACAGGAAATTGCCTTAGTGGTCAACAAGGTTGACCCGGCGAATGTTGTGCAAATTGTGATGGACAATGGTGCCAACTACAAGAAGGCATGCAGACTCATCGCACAGGAGTACTGCAGCATCGTGTGGCAGCCTTGTGTAGCCCACATGAGTAATTTAATGCTAAAGGTGATTGGAGAGTTATCTGATCATGCCACAGTTATTAAGAATGCAAGAAGAATCTCTCTATGGTTGTACAAATATTCGAAGCTTCCTACCATGATGAAAAAGCATATTGAGGGCGAGTTGGTTAAGTGGAATGTTACTCACTTCGAAATAAACTATATGTTTTTAGATTAGTTTCAAGGATAAGTTCTTGCAATGGGCCTCAGAGGAATTTCTATCACTGCGCTTTGTCGAAACCGCGGAGGGAGGTTCGTACACCCGTGCCTCTCGAGCTTGAATTGGTGGGACAACCTACGATTGGTTGTTAAATCTATGAAACAGTTGTACGCCTTCTTGCGTTTCGCCAATCAGAAAAGGTGCCTACATTGAGCGAGATGATACTATGATACAACATAATACATCAGGAATATAATTGCTTGTTCTATAACTCTTCAGCTACATACGAGTTATACATGAATGTCGTGGACCCAAGAATAGGCGATCTAACATGAGATACTTACATGAATGCAGGTAATATATTATTTAGTTGCACATAATATCTTGTTCTTCCACATACGTCATATACATGTACTGACATGTTTCTTTAACTTCGTGCAACCATCATCTTGCACCCCCCGACGCACTACGCGTACAGCACCACGAACACCTTTTTGTCAGCTCTCCAAGATGCTTTTCAAGCGCTTGCGGATGATACATAAAGTGTCGCGGTCGCTCTTCACGAGACCGATCTGTACAAAAGAAGGGTTGGAATGTTAGTTACTCTTCTAACTGAGCGGATGGCACATGATCTAAAAATACCAACAACCCTTGGTATTTTCGTTATGTCATCTTAAATGTATGCAACGATCGTATTTTCACATCGTACTTACTATTTTCTTTGGTAACTTGAAGCACATTGGTGGGGTGTGTTCGGTTCAGAAACACCTACGCTCTAGAAGTTTGCTATGCAGATCGTTTCACATTTCACCTTCATCCACACTAAAATTCGCAACCGTCTATCCATAAGGGCACATGAGCTTATCTAGAAGCATGCGACATCAACGTTTGTCCTGAGAGAGTGAAGCCGTCTTTCTTTCAGCATGTGGCATAAGCAGAGCCAACAAAAAGGCCAAAATGGTGCCGCTAGTGAAACATCTTCCAGGTTACTATCATTCGGATAAAATTCTACCAGCCAAACAACAATATGCTGAGTAATTGAAGCCATCGTTTGCTTGACATGCATACACATGTCCAGTCACAAAAACAGAAAGGAAAAAAAATAAAGAACCTAAGGGGATAGATGCCCGAGAGATCAAAACCAACCTATTTACCTCTCCACAACCAAAGCAGCTGTACAGTGGCATTTCAGAAAGCGGATGCATCATGCATGCGTTTTAGTTTTGATGCCAACACTAGTGCCTAATCAAGGGAAAACGACATGCAAAAAATTACCAGGAAAAAATGATTTAGAATACTTAGCAACATACCTGATTATTAAAAAAAAAACAATCACAACCAAATAATAAGTTCCTTCCCAAGAAACAAAAGGTGAATATCAATGTATGTAAAGGGCCCTTGAAATTACACAAAAGATTTTATCCATAGATCTTCAGATCAGATAAACAGATATGTGTGAGATATTTCATCTTGTCATATGATAGAATATATTGTTTTCTTTTGAAACTCATATGTTTGAATATATTAGGGGAACTAGATTTTTGGAAAATGGTAGTGGGAGCTGTGGCGGTGCAAATGAAGAGAAAATTTCTAAAATGAACCTCCGAAGGCCAATCAACCTGGCAGCATTGCAATGGAAAAGAACCATATTCCACCATGGATAAGCACTTGACTAATGGATAACGAAATTGGTAAATGGTCAGCACAAGCATATAGAATTGCTGGAAAATTTTCTATGTAAGTTTTAAACAGCAGAAAACAACATTACCAAGAAAACAGAACTAAAGTAGCCTTCCCCAAGGAGATATTCACCGTGCATCCTATAGAACATAACCAACAAACTAGCACTAACTTGAATCAATACAAGATCGGAATCCAAAAAATTCCCACAAGAACCAGATACACAAGGCCACCACAATAGAATTAAATCAATGGCTTATGCTACAAATGAAGCCAATTCTCACCCAACCCTCCCTACTAATGCATGAAATAGTGAAAGAGCATTCACCATTCAAATTGGAAAGCCTAAACAAATACAAAAGCTCATGCTCTTGTTATTTAAGTGTCTTCTAACAAGTTCTCAACCCACCCTAGTGTTGCACAGAGGTAAACAAGACAGAAATTTACTCTTATTGCCCCATACTAGATTGGTTCAAATTTTCAAACTGATTAAAACACATCCAGATTTATCAACAAATTAGTACAGAATCAGCAAATAAAACGTGGAGAATACTGTATCAGCTTAATGCAGATAGGCACATTGTCACATCAAATTCAATTCTATAGACTATACAGAGCTATCACGTCTAGAACAACAAATCAACCCCAATGCTAGCTAGTAAATAGATAAGAAACGTTGCCAAAGTATCTTGGCATCAATTTTACTATGGAAAATGAATTTGCAGTAAATTTGAAATACGCAACATGGAAACATCAAGAAATGTTGAGGAAACATTGTCCCCAGAATAAGCCATCACATCAAAGAGATATTATCCCCAGAATATCGGTGGTTAATGGAGTGCTTATTCCCTTTGTTACACAGTCAATCTTGATAGAGTTGGGCTTTCCAGGCTCCATACTACATTATAAGTTGTGTTATGCTAGTCCTCTCTTACAATATCATCTAGAGAGGAAAAAAAAGCCAAGTGATTTTTTAAAAAGATCTCTTATTAAATATGCATAGTAAGTTCAAAGTTCAGTAAGGGACACAGTGATACACCAATAAGTTGCGCATACTACTAAGCAGCATACTGCAAATGCAACAACCATATGACAAGACAAATAACAAAGGAGCATCATACTGCAAATGCAACAACCATATGACAAGACAAATAACGAAGGACCAACACTGTCGGTAAATAGAGGGCTTCGATAGCATCATTTGAGAGAAAATTACCGCTTCAGCACTTCTCTTTAGCCCTTTTATGCTCCCTGCTCTTCTCCTCAAACTGCTTTGTCCCCCGTCGAACATGTTGCTCATCCTCATCTGATCCACTGATTTCCGACCTCTGGTGCCTCCGCTGCCGGCTGGATCGCTTTGTGTCATCCGCAGACTTTGTGCCAGCACTGTCACTGACAGATGCATCTCTCCGGTGATGTCGCCGCTTGTGGTGGCGGCGACGCCTTCTGTCTTCCCCTCCAGACTCATCATTGTCCAATGAGTCGTCATTCCTGCGGTGTGTTCTCCGCCTCTTCCTGTCCTTCCTGTTCTTCATGTGCCTCTTCCTGTCAGAGTCGCTCTCACTATCCTCATCTGATGTTTCATGCTTCTTCTGCCTACTCTTCTTCTTCTTGTCCTTGCTCCTCTCCTCCGAGTCATCCTCGCTATCGCTCTTCCTGCTCTTCCTGTGCTTTGATCTTCCCCTGCTGCTGCTCCTATGGCGGCTTGTCCTTTTGTCTTCCTTCCTGGACCGCCTCCCCCCATTCTTGGCACGCTCACGCTCAGCGATTATCCTCTCCAACTCGGGGTCGATGTCCGAATCGGAGGAATCGCTGTCGTCCTCGTCCTCATCTTCCTCAGCGGAACCCTCCTCATCGCCGTCCTTGGCACCAAACGCCTTCTTCCTGATCTCGTCGAACTTAGCCTGCGCGGCGGCCTGCGCGCTGGCTTGGACGTCGTCGTCCAGGTCGAGTTCCTTGACGGAGAGGAAGTTGCGGCACTGGAAGGTGAGGTGGCCGACGCGACCGCACTTCTTGCAGGCGCCCCGGGTCTCGTCGGAGTTGGAGCCGGTGATGCGGGCGAGTGCGAGCAGGCCCTGGAAGCTGGTGTAGGCGTTGTCGGAGGAGGCGGCGGGGGCGGGGGCGGGGGCTGATGGGACGGCTGTAGAGGCGGCGGCGGCGTTGGCGGCGACGGAGGAGGAGGGTGGTTGCTGCTTGTTGTTCTCGGGGGCGTAGGGGTCGTAACCGATGGCGCTCTGCCAGATACCGTGCGTCTGCAGAGCCGCGCTGCTGTGCACGCGGTTGTTTGCGGGCATGCGAACGCGCCCCGCCGTCGCCGGCATCTTCGCTTGTGGGGGAAGGGGGAGGTGGAGCTAGGGTTAGGGATTAGTCGGTGGGGAATGGGGATCGGTATTTCGAACCGGAATCGCCCTCTAGTCCAGGTCCTTTCCCTTCCGTAGGCTTTCTTTATCCTACTTTTCTTCTCCATTTCATTTCCCTGGAACTCAAAAAAATTATGTTTTCAAATTTCTCCTAATGTTTTTTAATAAGAGTATTTTTTTTAACAATTTTTGAAAGATTTTCAATCAAAATTTTTTGAATCGAAAGTTGAAAGCATCTAGGCCTCCAAATTTGTGTTGGTTTTGGTAATTAGTGACAATGTTGGTTTTGGTAATTAATGACAACCGCGATTAAAGGACTAACATTTTCTTTGAGCATATTGAAAATAGGTTGGTCCTAGTCATGGAACGCGATGAAGCATGGAAATGGAGCGAAAAACAAAAATGATCATCGTGTCGAGCTAAAGAGCCAAGGTATAAAACTAAGGACCTTTTCACAGCTTTTGCTGATCTCGGTGTTTTGGAAAAAAAGATCGGATTGCTAGATTAGGTGTCGTACTAATAAGAGGGACTCTTGAGTAGTTACTTGAAGATTTAATCAGTGAAATTGGCTCAATTCGATGCTCATACAAGGGATATTTGCATTTTCCTATAGCTTTTTGCAGAAACCACTTTTTCCTCATGCAATGTCGACACTACTGCCATAGAGGTACGGTACTATCACAAGGGCGGCAGTATCGGCCCTACGGCCAGTAATTATATTCCAGTATGTGGTGTATTTTAGAGTTTTGCTGCTTGACACTCGCCTCCATGGGGCAAGATCGCTGCCGACCCAAGACTACCAAATTTCCACACAAAGTGTAGTGTCGACGACTCTCAGAATAACGACTAGTCTGTCAATACATTAAATGCCATACTCGACCATTAGACCTAAGGGCGGTACTATCGGCCCTAGATGGGCGGTAGTACCAGCCCTCTTAAATTTTTCAGGGGTTTGGGTGCAATATCTAGAATTCTCAGTGAGGGTTATAAATTCACCCCACCTGCAGCATAGAGGTACTCTTGGACACTTATTACATATTCTTGAGTCCTTGCTTGCTTTTCTACTAACCTAGTGCATTCAATTCACATTCTGTGAGTAGTTGAGAGAGAAATCAAATGTGAGCATTTAATTGAGCCATTTAGACACTTGATAAACCTCAAGCGATGTCAAAGTTTATTACTCTTTGAGGTTGTCGCCTCCTAGACGGCTTGGAGGAGTTTGTGCGTGGTGAGCTTCTCGATGAAGTTTGTGAAAAACCTCGACAAGCGTGTGAAAGCCAGAGTTTGCCTATCTGAAGTGGAGAAGAACTACCAAGTGATCGAGGGAGGCTAGTGTGATTGGAACCAACTTGAAGTTGATCAAGCTTCCTCAATGTGAATTACGGGAGACCAGCAAATCTCCGAGACCACGGGATAAATTCTTATGTCATTCTCCTTTGTGGTTTGATTTCTTGTTTCTTGTGTGAAATTTATATTTCTAGCATTTTTAGTATAGTGATTTTGTGACTAGAATTGTATTCTTGCGTAGTGTAGATTATCAGTATACTTAGTGAAATCTAGAGAATTTAGGCTTTAATTGTTAAAAATTGTAATTCTTGATTAGAATTCTATGTATTGCAATTAGAGTCGAAGAATTCTAAAAACCTCTTATTCATCCCCCTCTAGTTGGTTATCTTTGATCCTACACACATGTCCGCACTTTTTCACATGTAAGGTAGGGAGGGACCGACGGTGCACATTCAACATTTCTTGAGCATCACATGAAATTTGTCGTCCCTAGCATAGGACATCCACCTCACACGACAAGGCAAGAGGAGCAGCCTGCCTCAAGCCCCCTCCACCTCCTCTCCTCCTTCGCATCCTCCATGCGGAGTGGTGAGATGCTCCACCCATTCTCTCTTCTTGAAGCAATGTTGCTGCCTCCTTCATCTCTTGGAGAGTTGGTGTTGCCCATTCCTTCCCTTTCTACAGCCTCCACCCGCTCTGCCATCCATCTGTTGCTTCCCAAGCTACACCACTAGGTCCCTTTGCACCCACAAACCATCTTTCCAAGCACAAGCAGGGACAAATCAACAACGTGGGTGGGGCTTGGTGGCCGTGTAATGCAACTATAGCCAGGGCGAACACAACAACAGGGAAAGCTAGGGTGGCAGCCTGAGGTGTCGGGCAATATTTGAAAGTGTGCCCCATCTCCTTACAAACTGAACATTTCTTCACGCGATGCCCACTTTCTACAGTGTTCATGTCGTTCCTTATACGCCTTGTCTGCCGCCGCCCTACGCCCTTCAGCCTGCTCACATTAGAAACCCATCGTATATCCTCCTATCTCTAATGCTCCGTGAACAAATCCACCACTCAAGAACCATAAATTTCTCCGCTCCAAGTTGCCGTCACCTCTTCTTTATTGAAGAATTGTGGCAAGAATATACCTGGATCCATACAGATTGTTGAGCAGGTAGCCATGATGTGTGAGCATGGCTTGTGTAATAGACGAGGCTTGTTACAACTACAGACACATGTTTGCCTATGTAGGATGCATTTTGTGGGCAACTTTTCGTTGGTTCATCCCACGACCGGTTTTCTCTTTACACAGTACCTCGAAACGAAGTTTTCTTGTGCCTACCTTCAATGCTCTATACATTTCCCCCTTCTTACCTTTCTCCTCCATATATGTATAAATCACCTCAGAGTATTTCACATCAAGATTACTCATGCGAGCTAACGCCCTAGCATGACGATTTATAAAGTACTTCGCAATACCATGAAGAACATTTTCCACTATAGCAACCAGGGGAAGGGGTCTTAGGATACATCTCTCTCTTCTTGCCTTTCTCCTCTATATATGTACAAATCACCTCAGATATTTCACATCAAGATTGCTCATACGGGCTAACGCCCTAGCATGACAATCCACAAAGTACTTCGCAATACCATGAAGAACAACCTCCACTATAGCAACCAGGGGAAGGGGTCTCAGGCCTCGCATGACCCAATTATAAATCTCAGCCAGATTTGTTGTTATGACCCCATACCGCACCATCAGTGTCATAAAACAGTGCTCATTTCTCTCTAGGCTCAAACTCTTATCTATTTAGTGAAGCATTTCATGGCTCTTCTGTTCCTTCAGACCAAAGCGAAGAGTTCGTGGGTAACACTTCGAGTGCTACTGGGGCCTCCTCTGTGCTAGGCATTGCCCTCTTCGCTGCCTCCGCTGTATGACTTGATGTCAGCTTGTCCAATTTCTTCCACAGTACATCAAACTTTCTCTGTTGGTTTTAGTCATATAACCTCTTAAAAAGCTTTGTAAGCTCCTTGTTCTTGAACTGCTTGTAGGAGTTGGCATCCATGTGCCGCTTGCACCACCTACTTCGTAGATCAGGCCATGGATGTGTTTCTTCTACACCTTCATGCAACTGCACGACCGCCTTCAATAACCCAGGATGTCGATCGTGTATAACACACACCAGCCACTAATTCATGACGTCAGCTTTCACGTTCCTTAGAACGAGAGCCAGCTTTCTGTATTCTCACCCTCTACGAATGCGAGCGCTACAGGAAGAATCTGGTTGTTACCATCTACTCCTATGGTTGTCAATGTCTGGTCTTTATACTTTTCGGTCAAGAATGTTCCGTCCATGCATAACAACGGACGGCAATATTTGAACGCATTGACGCAAGCACCAAAAGCAAAAAATGCCTGTTTGAGTACCATCTTCTTAGGGAAGCGTTGTGAGGGCTGCTCACAAATATCGATATAAGTTTTAGCACCCCTTTCCTTGATCACCTCAAGCATACCTGGTAGGTTCTGATATGAGTCTTTGTATGTACCAAATACAGCTAAATCGTTCCCCTGAGTTTTTGGCCGGAGTTGTCTCCATTTTCTTGATTCAAGGATTTCTTCTGGAGAAAAGTTTTGTCGCTCACAGTTTATTAAAGGTTTTGAGTTTTTCCGTGAAAGATTTATCGGAATGGTTGTTTTCTCCGAGCCGCTTAGTTCTGCGGCAAGTTGTTTATCCTGTTATTTGTCTTATCGCTACCAAGAATTAAAATTTTTGTTTGCGCTAAGTGGTTAAAAGATGGACTTTGGTTTGGAGGAGTTTTTGGGAAATTCCTCCTCACCTAATCTCTCTCCTTATATGTGGTGGCATTGCTTGGAGCATTGGTTGACTCCCATTTCTCCTCTTTCTTGGTGCCTGCTCCTCGACCGAGTCCTCTCTTGTCGGGCGCCTATGGCTTCTCCCCTGCCTCCTCTCCAAGAGCCGAATAGCAAAGAAGAAGGCAAGAAGAGCAAGCAGTACTGCCACCAGTCTCTGCCCTCACTCCTCCCTCCTCCCAAAGCAGCTCTCCATGGCGTCTCCCTTGGCTGCTCTCTCAAGGCCCCTGGTCAAGCTTCCTGGTGCAGCTCAAGAACGCCCAGCTCCGTGACCCACCTCCGGCCGGCTCGGGTGACTCCTCCCGTGAGGCTCTGCCCACCTTCCTCTCTTTCCTCCATGAGTATGATTGGAGGTAAAACCCTAGAAATTTTGGGGGTGAGATTGCTTGCATGCATGGTGTTTGATGAAATGCCTAGCTAGGGTTCTTGTTTTGCAATGTATTTAGTTGAGGGATTTAGAGTCTAGAGTGATTTGCAATCTCTGTTTGAGCAGATTTTTGCCCTGTTAGAGCTGCTGTTCGAAAATTCTACAAGCGTTTTCTGGGGGTTTGGCTATAACGAAAGTTGTAGATAAATGAATTACCTTTCAATAGAGACTGAAATCATCAAGTTTCGTTCAGCCATTTAAAAGTTATGACTATTTTACCGCGTGCTGTCCAGAACGCGTTAGTTCTGCGGCTGTCTGCTGTTCGTCGCAAAACTGAGAAATATCGGTGCTTTTCCCGGTCGGCTGGCTATAGAAAAAGTTGTAGATAATCGAATTATCTTTCAATAGCGACTGAAATCACTAAGTTTCGTTCATCCGACTAAAAATTATGACTGTTTTACCAAGTGCTGTCCCGGTTGGCAGATTTCTGTTTCCGGTTTTTAGGAGTGGGTTGCGGTTTACTTTAGTATGAGTCTTGTGTTGATTTATGGGCATGTTTTTGAGTGAGTTATATCCATGTGCAGGTGGTGTGACCCCAGGTGTGGTAACCTCGTCTCGCCACACCGTCTCGAGAAGTTGAAGGCAAGTGCATCAATTGATTGAATTTTGGTGAATTGTAGATTGCATGTCTTGATCGATTTGATATGAGAGCCGCTAATGCTTGTTGTGGTTATATTGACAACACTAGTAGGGATGAAATTTGCATGTGCATCCTTGTTTGTTTGCTATGTGTGTTACATTGAAGAAATATGTGCCTTGTCTATGTGACTTGTTGTGCTAACTTGTGTTCCGTGTTGGAGCTTACTAGTAGGATTAGGGTATTGTTGATATTAAAGCCATGAGTTTTGATTCAAGAATAATGGTTCAATTCGTAGTTATGATAAAAGATTACGGTTTTTGTATGAAGTATTGATGATAAATGAATGTGAGGACTCGAGTATGGAATTTGATTGTGAAAACGGTTTGATTTATAATCAAGATAGATGGAGTTAGTAATTACTCGAGTATTGGTGATGTGAGTATGATTATAAGTGTTGAGAACATGATTTTGAGTGTTGCGAATGCGATTATGAGTGTTGAGGATGTGAATGGTAATTTATGGATGTGAGGAGTGGTGATATTTACGTATTTGACTATGGCTATGCAAATGTGAGAAATGAATGTAGTCTCAGAATTTGTTTATGTCAATTGCATTGTGCATTCATGATGGAAGAGGCGACCCATTCTCGATCGGGCCTCTGTGCTCACTGTGAGTAGTACTGAAGTCCTACCTTGTAGTCCCATATACGTGGGTGTATGGGAGCGAGTCAAGAAGAGTAGGCACCTCCACCACGCAGGTGGAAGGGAATGAGAGGTGCACACCGACGGTGTGCACTTACCATACCCCAGGTATGTGCTAAAAGAGGAGATGAGCATGCATGATGCATCATATGCATGGAAATTGTGAAATATGCATCCCAGTACTTGCAATCGACAATGATGAAATATGTTTAATGAGTTGATTGTGATGTATGGATTGAGATTACGCTTTGTATGGCATAATTGCATCTCAGACTTGCAATCGACAATGATGAAATATGTTTAATGAGTTGATTGTGATGTATGGATTGAGATTCTGCTTTGTATGGCATAATTGCATCTGTACTTGCACTGACAATGATGAAATATGTTTAATGAGTTGATTGTGATGTATGGATTGAGATTCTGCTTTGTATGGCATAATTGCATCTGTACTTGTAACCGACAATGATGAAATATGTTTAATGAGTTGATTGTGATGTATGGATTGAGATTCTCGCTTTGTATGGCATAATTGCATCTCAGATTGCACTCGACAATGATGGAATATGTTTAATGAGTTGATTATGATGTATGGATTGAGATTCGCTTTGTATGGCATAATTGCATCTCAGATTGCTTCGACAATGATGAATTATGTTTAATGAATTGATTGTGAAGTATGGATGTGAGCTTCTTCTTTTGTATGTTTTGTGCACTTGAGCATGAAAGCTTAAACGCATTCCATTGCATTATGTGTTGCAACGGATAAATGGGATTGATAGGAATGGGAAGAACAGTTGAGGATTGAGGCGGACTCATCCGTAAATGTTTATTGAGGCGTAGAGGTAAGTTTTGTTACGCTCGAGTTGGTTGTGGTAAGTGGAGTCAATTATCGCTTTTGTTCTGGATATTTTCGGTTAAGTAATGATTATGGTAAATGAGGAGTAATCGTTCTCTTATGTTTTGGATCTTTTATGAATTCAACCGCTTTCATTTAATTCTGAAGGCCAATTAAAGAAACTCATACTCTATGTTTTGAAGTAGCAGATTTTAGTTTAATTTCTTACTTTGTCTACTTGTTGCACTTTCTTTGAGTCTTGGACTCACGCTTGTTGTTTCTGCTTTTAGGTACCTTGAAGTTGGCTCGTCGGTTGGGAGTAGTATCACATGCACGCCTTCGCCTTCACAATCTAGTTAATCGATTCGTTAAGTCCTAATGTAACTTCGGTGTTTGTAATATGTCTTTGTCGTGGGAAGTTATTTATTTTATATTGATGTGAGGTTGGTTAACTAAGGATCTCGCTAGAATGATATCATGTGATTTGCATATGTTTTCTCGTCTGCACGAGTGGATGTCCTATTTTTCTAGAGAGGTCATGCTTAAATTTCAGAATTTTGACTTAGTTTTAAACCGGTTTTAGAGTTTAGTGGGTGATTGCGGTCAAGTTCTTAGAGGTGTTAGTCTTTTATGTCTTTTTGGTATTTCTCCGCTTTAGTTGATCTTGTTGTGGAGAAGTATCGTGGGTTGGAAACTCTTTAGGACATGTGTGGGTCCTAGGGGTGTCGCTAGTGAACCAAGGTTTTTTTTTGTAGCATTCGCGGTGCGTTTTGGCGCCGGGGTGTTACAGTACCAAACCTTGTTTTTAGTGTCTTCTGCTTCGTTCTTCATGCCTTGACATAGCTAATGGTATACTGGAACCTATGCTCTATTGCAAATATGATGGCACGTGGATCTAAATCTAGGTTGCCCACAATCTCTCTATATAATGCATTTGCAACAAAGTTTAAATATATGTTTCTATGCGATTAGACAGACTCCGTCAGTACATGTGTGTATGATAACTATAGAACACTTCCAAATCATATCCCACTTAGGTTAGTATGTATGCATACGCTATGAGCAAGCCTTCATCTGCATCTGACATCATATACTCGCTGATTTGACTTTGCAACCTTAAAGGTTCTACGAAGCGACACTACCCATGCTGTCACTGCTTCCTGCACCTCAAACTTATTCTTGTAAATTGCACCTTACTTTATCTCATTCCGATCAGACTGCCATACAAAGTGTTTACCCTCGTTGACCACCAATCTATCGAACTGACTCTCATCCAACTACACAGGAAAATGCTCTTCATCATCTTCTTCATTACTCAAAGCCTCGTATTCTTGGCTTTCTGCCTCTATCGCTTGAACCAATGATTTAATATGTTCTCCCTCGTCTGCCACATCCATTAGTACCTGCACATTTGGTATTAGAGCATCAACTTCCTCGCCTTGCACACCCTCATGACTCGAGCTAGCATTCTGCCTCATTAAGGGCCTGTTCGATAGAGCTCCAGATTCCAGCTTCACCTGAGATCTGAAATTTATAGGCTAAAATAAAGTGAATTAAGTTTATATTTTTGGTCTAAAATGTAAACAAAATGATCCATCTAAACACTCTTAATGTACTCACAGCTCCAGTTTCACGAATCTGGTGAAGCTAAGCTAGAATTTTCAGCTTCACCATATTCACGAATCAAGAAGTTGAATCCCTGTCAAACAGGCCCTAAGTATTCTCCGATTTAGCTACTCTCGCCAACTTCCTCCAGTTCATCACCAACAACCTCCTCCCGCGTCGCATGGCCAGCATTGGTTTTCTGAAATGCTTGTGCCAACAACATTAATGGCCAACCTTTCTCAGTCATCAATCTTATGAATGAGCTCCAGGATTTCGGCCCCTTCAGTTTCACTAACTCCCAATACATGTAATTCCGTCTCCGATACCCTACTCCGTGCAACTTGAGGGCATGCAATTCACTATCCAACGAGAACATATGGTGCAACTATCTTATAACCATGCTCTATGAACGTTTCCCAGCACGTGACTGGCTAGCCGCAACACTTGAAAAATGACCATATTCCACTCCTTATGAACCCATATGCGGAACCCCTTCTCTGTAGTGTATTTTAAATTGTATTCGTTCATTCATACCTGCCAACCATTTCAGGAATATTTAATATGTTCACAACAACATAACGCTAACACGTTTTAAATTATCTGCATATCCATACTTCTTGTCGGGGATTGGATATACTGTACCAAGATGACCACCGAAGCCCAGCGCCAACCGACCATGCTCTTGCCCGATGGCGACAGAGATCGATTGTAGCGGCTACCACGGGCTACCCCATCCTCGAGCAGCCAAGCTCGGGGCTCGACAAAGGCGGCGTGGCATTAAATGCGCAATGCTCGAGGATCGCTCACCGGATCTCGTACTTGCCGCTTCGCGCCATACCGTCTGCAAGCCCACTGTTCCCCATCGTCGCGTGGTACCCGGGCGGTGGCGCTGGCTCACGACTACGCGACGCCCTCATGAGAGCCCTGTAATAAATAACACTCTCTCAGAATCCCTATAAATACCCCCTCGCACGATGTAATCGAGGCGGGCCGCTTTTTGGTACCACGATATCGAGACCAGAACTTGTTCCTTGGAGTCCTTAGGCTAGCTCAAGGCTCCTCCGAGTAAGCACGTTGTAACTACTCCATACTCATTAGTGAATCCACCGACGAGGGTTGTTATCTCCTCCGTGAGAGGCCCAACTGCACTAAAAAGCGACCTCGGCGCTTCCCCGATTGTCTTGTCCACCTCGATCCATAGCTCGACACCCTTGACGATAGCCCTTTATGAAAGGGCCCTAGGTTGATCCCCCATTCAACAAGTAAGTTTCTGCAAGGACCCTGTCTCTAATCGCCGACAAATGGGCGCCCGTCGTGGGGGCCGATCAAGTCCTCTCCGCAAGGAATCCTCGAGGATGCCAAACTCAAGACAATCAAGACCTTTATGTCTTCGACGACGTGGAGGACGCCGACATGTACTACGCCAGGCGACGGCATGGGTGGTGCGGTCGATCCGGAGGCCACACCAAACCGGAGTCTTTCTTATTAAGCCGCTGAGAGCATTTCCTCCGCCATGCCGATACCCTCGCTATGGGATGAATCTGGCGACCGTAGACGACAATGGACTACCCCGACCGCCTCGAAGCTCGGCCAAGGGACCGCGTCAGACGACACCACCTCAACGCCACCCGTGCGAGCCCCGGGTCCTCCGCCCGCGTCGCATGATGGTGGGAAGGAGGACGACCACGAGGAACGGCTGTCTCCGGCGCCCTTTTCTCGCGCGCCACGACGGCGAGGAGCACTCGAGTCCCGGCGCGGACCCGGTTGTCCACCACCAACCCGGTGGCGGAGCCTGCACCGGCGGAGACCGGCTCAAGGACCCGCCTACCACTCCCGGAGTACGAGCGCCGCGCCCTTCAAGGTCGCCTCCCGATGTTCCTCAGAGCGCTGAGCGACCAGCGCCATGGCGACGGTGGCGCAACCTCGAACTCGCCAACCAGCAGAACTGGCGGCCATAGGGGCCTCGTGGGTCGAAAATATGGAAAAGCTATCACGACATCGGCCCCCATCACCCCGGCGTCGGGGCCCCGGATGTTTCTCGACGCTAAACCGCATTCTCGCCCAGTGGCCTCCCCGGCCATGCTCGGGGAACCTGCGGCACCATCAACACCATGAGGATGCTCGGAGCACTTCCCGGCAGCCTCACGGGCTCACGGACATGCCCGCCCGCCATGAAGCGCTCCAGATGTTCCACATCGAACCCGCCGCCAGGCCGCACCGGCAGGGCGTGTTCTTCGCCGCTTTACGCGCCAAGGACCGCTAGGTCGATGCCGCCACGCATCACACGCCGGAGGGCTCGCCATGATGGTCTCGGCTGTCGGATGCGCCGCTTTCAGATCCTCCGCGACGCAAGTGGCGGGCAAATTCAAGCCCGGCCACGCCGAAGCGCTTCAACGGACCCAAAACCCGGCGAATTCATCTCGATCTACTCCACCGCCATCCTGGCGGCCGGCGGGGACGAAGGGGTCATGGCTAACTACCTCCCCACGGTCCTCGACGGCTCCGCCAAGACTTGGCTCTTTAACCAGAAGGAGGGATCGATCCGTTCGTGGAGGCAGCTCTCGGAGACCCTCATGGCGAACTTTCAAAGTTGCTACACCCGCCCGGGCAACGAAGCGCGACCTCGAGCGGCTCATCCAAACGGACAAGGAAAAGCTGCGCGACTTCGTCCAAAGGTTCATAAAGGTAAGAAACTCCATCCCGAGCATCTCGGACGAAGCGGTGGTCCGGGCCTTCAAGTTCGGGGTCCGTGACGTCCGCTTCACGCAAGACTTGGAGATTCACCTCAACTGCTTACAACGAATCGCTGTTTAGAGGCTTACCGCTACTGTAACGCCGACGGCAAAGGTAATGGAAGAAAGCGCCGATGAAGGCAAGCTACCGCCAACCGGCCTCGAAGGCGCTGAGCAAGAGGCCCTGCCCCGCAAGAAGAAGATCAAGAAGAAGAAAAAGTCGCACACACCGCATGGTCGCGCCGCCGAGCAACGACGCCTTGCGGCCCCGCGCCACGGGAATACAGTAAAGCGGCTGATCGCCGCGCATACCAATGCAATACCAGACCAGATGACCAAGGTCGCGACGACTCGTGGTCGCGCCAAGAGGGCGCCCATGGCCATCTTCCGCCAGCTTCCATCAGTAACCGGCCACGACCTTCAGAATCAGAGAACTTGGGCATATCGCCGGAGAAATTCTACAGGGCGAGGGCTCATGCCGGCCTCCCGAGCAAGGGGGGAGAGCAAAGAAGGGCAAGGGCCCGGCCCTGACGGCGACGATTTACATGGATTACCAGAGCCCCATAATCACATCGCCACATATTCGGCCCTCGCCCTACAAATCCAAGGGACTTAAAGGAGGCCGCCCGGAGGTCGGCACATCACCTGTGCGGTGCCCCTCATGCAGCCTCTGTGGTCCGAGTTGCCCATCACATTCTCCAAGGACGATTGTCCCTTGAATGACTAAACCCGTAAGCTCCGTTGGTGCGTGAGCCCACCATCAACAACGCAAAGTTGGCCGGTCCTCATCGATGGCGGAGCTCCTTGACCTCATATCCGCTTTCCTGGACGAGATGCAGTCCTCGCTCCAAGATCAAGAGCGCCGCCGTCCGTTCTTCGATCGCCCCCACACTCGATCAAGCCTTTGGGCCAGATCGCCTTGCCCTGTAATATTCGGGGACACAATAATTTCCGGACCGAGCCAACAATTTCAAGTCGTGGACTTCAGATCGCCTACAACGCCATCCTGGCAGCCCGCCCTCTCCAAATTCATGGTCGCCACGATCACGCCTACCAAGGCCTAAAGGTCCTCGACCCAAAGGCGCCACATCGTGGAAGGGCGACCATAAGGCGCCTTTGAGTCATGACGAGAAGTCTCGACATGGTCGGGCAATGCCTAACGCTGCCCTTCACTAAGCGCCAGCCTTCCCTACCTAAAGTTGCCCTCCACCGGAGGAGAAACCAAGGCGGTCCTCTCAACGAGGTCGACCCGTCTCAAGGTCCTTCCATTTGGGGTCCTCCTTGGACCCCAAATAGGAACTCGAGCTCATCACCTTCCTCCGGAGGAGTTTCGGACGTGTTCGCTCGGGAACCGTCCGATATGCCCGGGTCCCAAGGAGGTGATCGAGCACAGTCGGGTTGCTCACCGATAAAAGGCTGTCGGCGCGAGGCTCAGCGATTTTCCCGAGAAACAGTAATCATCCGGAGGAACTCGACAAGCTCCTTAAGGCCGCTTGCCGTCGAGAGGGTCGCACACGGAGTGGCGGGCAAATCCGGCCATCGCTAAGAAGAAGGGGGGCAAGTGGCGACAAAGGCCGACCACACCGGGTTAAACGCCGTGATGTCTGGCGACAACTTCTCCTCACAAGATCGACCAACCGTGGACGCGACGGCGAATCCTGTAATGAGCTTTCGACGATATTCGGTTATCACCAGATTAGCCTATTCCTGAGGGACGAGGAGAAGACTTCCTTCATCACGCCTTCGCAAGACGTTTCGCTACGCGACGACCATGTCGTTTGGTCATGGAACGCGGGCGACCTTCCCCGCTTGATGCAAAAGACCTTCCCGAGCAGATAGGGTCGGAACTCGAGGTATATGTAGATGACATCGTAGTTAAGAGTAAAATCCTCGTGCCATATATCCGACCTCGAGGAGACCTTTTGTAATCTCCGTGAGGCATCGAATAAGGCTTAACCCCAAAAGTGCGTTTTGGTGTAAAATCCGTAAGTGCTCTGTATATCATCGTCAGCAGGCATCGGCGCCAACCCGTAAAAGATCGGCCATCGAAGAATGCGACCCCAAACTCGCGAAGGAGATTCAAACCCGACCGGACGAATGGCCGCTTTAAGCCGCTTCATTTCTGGCTTGGAGCGCGCTTGCCCTTCTTTAAGCGCGCCCAAGCATGACGGTTTCACTTGGACAGACGAGGCTAACCGCCATTCGAGGAGCTAAAGCAAGACTGGTCAACCCTCCGATCCACGCCACGCCAAGGTTCGGGAGCCGCTTATCAGACCTCAGATGACGCCCAGTCCGTAAGCGCGGATCCCGGCAGAGCGAGAAGGACGCAGCGTCGGTATACTACGCCGGCGAAGTGTTGCACCGGACCAAAGGAGCGCTACTCGAGGTCCGAAACTCTTATACTACCGCTCGTAGCATCAAGGAAGCTGCGCCACTACTTCCAAGCTCACAAGGTCGTTGTCCCACTACCTTTCCACTTAGGGAGATCCTAAGAATTTTGACGCCACCGTCGGATAGCTTAAGGGGCCATGGAACTCGCAGAGTTCGATGTCCACTTCTCCGCCAGACCGCGATAAAATCTCAGATTCTAGTGGACTTCGTGGTAGAATGGATCAACCCCACCCCACCACCAAGGACCACTTAACTGAGGCCGGCCACCGGATTATGTATTTCGACGGGTCCCGAAGCCGAACGCTCGGGTCATGGCGTTATCTCGGTATCCCAAGGGAACACCCACACGCTATTCAATTACACTTCCTCGCAACAAACAATGCGGCGGAGTATGAAGGTTTTGGCGGACTCGGCGCCCGCGCGCGGCCCCAGAGATCGACCGTGAAAGGTGATTCACAATTGGTCATCAACCAAGTCAACAAGGAGTATCGTTGTTCGACCACCAATGGCGCTTTACTTGGTTGAAGTGAGGAAGATGGAGCAGATTCGTAAATTTCAAGTACTCTACATCCCCGTGAAGGATAATTCCTCGCCGACCAACTTTCCAAGGTCGGTTCTTCGCAGTGCCCCTCGGGCGCTAGTCGAGCATCTACACAAGCCCTCCATTCCTCTCAGAGGAGGCACTAACCCAGATGCCCGCCCCGGGCGCTTAGTTCGAAACATCTCATAAGCCCTCCATTCCTCTCGAGAGGAGGCATCGAGGCGCATGCAACGTCTCCTTCCTCGAGCAAGGTGCGGATTGATGGCGCTTATTCATCCAAGATTACGCCCATGGGACATTGCAGGAAGAAGCCGAGCGTTTCGGTGCAGAAGGCGGCCATCCGCTCACAAGCCGTAGACGCGCTTTGTATCAAAGGGCACTTGGAGTCCTCTCCAAGTGCATATCCCGGGAGGAGGGCGAGTTCCTTCTCCGAGATATCCATGAGGGAATGTGTGGAGCCCACTCGTCCTTCCGGACGCTCGTGAGCAAGGCATTCCGGTTGGGATACTATTGGCCAACAGCGCTAGACGACGCCCGGGCGATCGTGGCAACTTGTTCAGGCGTAAGCGCTTTCACGCCAGAAGTCACACCAAATTTACCGACCACGACCGCAAACCATCCCACTCTCATGGCCATTCTCGACTTGGGGTCGACATCCTCGGCCTTTCCCCGTGGTCGAAAGGGTTGTAAATTTGCTCGTCGCAATCGACACTTTCTATGGGATCGAGGCCGAGTCTGCTTCAACCATTTCGCTCAAGCGACCAAAAGATTTTTCCGCAAAGAATGTGGTGACGCTTTGGGGTACCAATCGCCTCATCACGATTAACTGCACCCAGCTCACTCGAAACTGCTTTCAAGCCCATCAAGAAGACATTGGCACAAAAATATGCTTCGCCTCAGAGCCCATCCGCAGAGCAATGGAGCGTACCAAAGAGCTTAACGCCCGCCTACTCCAAGGATCAAGAAAAGAGTCTTCAGAGACCTTTCCGATAAGGCGGGTCATGGGTGGATTTAGCTCCTTCCGTCTCTTTGGTCGGTGTGTACCATCAAGAAGCGAAGCTACGGGCGACGCCTTCCAATTGCTCACGCCGCCGAGGCCATCCTCCCCGCCAAATCATGCTCGGTCCCTAAGGGTGCACTGCCGACGACATCCACTAAGGTCGCGAAGGCCGCCGACCTTGACCTTATCAAGAAACTCGCTTAAAGGCACGGCTCCGGCCACCACCTACCAAAGAACCCTTCGCAAGTTAATACGGCTAAGTCCATTCGCCTCGAGCTCTACAGTTGGCGACCTTTGTCCCGCGGCCGGATTCAGACGCCAAAGGCCAACAAACTCTCCCCCAAATGGGAAGGCCCATTCACGGTCAAGCTTTGTCACGCCTGGGGCCGTCCGCCTTACGACGGAGGATGGTCATGAGCTCGCTAGTTCATAGAACATTGACCAAATTGCAAGTTCTATATCTAAAAGCTCATGTTCCACTTTTCGTGACTATGCTATAAATTCACGACCGCTCGTGATCAATGCGACCTTTTGTTCTGCTAAACACCTCTCACTTAGCAGAATTCGATCACAAGACGAGAATAGCGCAAGGTACTACGCATCAACGCCCTACCGCTAAAAGATTACCACTAGAGGCGCCTGGCCTCAATAAGTCGACCTTGGTCCATGAGTTATTCATCGCGATACAAGTCGCAAACAGACGCTCTTTTGGTCGGGTATAAAGCTTAGCTTCTGACGGCAAGACACGGCTCGCTCGCACACCATGTCCCAAAACCGCTGCCATTTTTCCTCGCATCGACCATGTCATGGTTAGGCCCATGCGTACAAAGTGTTAAGAAGTTTTGAGCCACGCCGGTTTTTCTATTAATCGACCTAACTCCACGCTTGTCGCCTTGATAGGCCGATGCTTGGTTGAAGTATAGCGCCTATCTCGCTCTCCCACTTAAACAAACTCGCTCGCAACCCGTGTGCACGAAGTTTCATTCGCAGGGGGGCCGGATAAGGTGTCATCGAGCGAAAGTGTTTTTGGTCGTTAAAGTCACAAATTTGTCGCAGCACGCCTCGCTTTAAGTATTATCTATTCATTACAGAAAAGCAAGAGAAAGACCAAAAGAAGAAAGAAGGCCACCATCGACACAACATTCGAGTAAAACAAAGATATAACCCTACACACCGGACGCCGCCTCTAAGTGCCGCAGAGCTTCGCCTATAGTCGGCAATCTTGGTCTCAAGATCGATCACCTTCCGCCAGCGCCACGACCTTCTTGGCTTCTCATGAGCCGCCGACCTCGTTTTTTTTTTGGTCGGCCAGCGGCTGCTCAGCACAAGGCCTCCGGTTCGCCACCTTAGCTTCGAGGGCCCGAGCACGCTGGTTTTCTTGTTCAAACCTTGCTCGAGCCCGAGAACCTTATCCCGCTTAAGGGCCGATCTTCCTCCAAATGACCAGCTTTCCGCCTCCATCGCTCTAGCTCTCCTGTGGCTCTGCACGACACCTCAAGCTCGGCCACCTTGGTCTCTGTGGTCCGAGCATATCGCTTCCTGTTGAAGCTCTCGACGAGCCTCGAACCCTACTGTGGCTAAGGGCAAGACTCTCTCCGCCAGTTAGCTGCTTTCCATCGCTTCCCAGCTTGCTCGAAGCGCGAGCACTTTCTTTCTCGGAAGCAAAGAAGCCCTCCTTGGCTCAAGGGCGGCGGACCTTTCTCGCCGAGCTCTTGTTCGAGCCCGAGGATCTTCCCTTAGCCTCGACGACTTCTTGCTCGCCTCGCGGCATCTTTTCACGATTATGGTATCCATGAGCTTGAGGTCGCCCACCTTCTCCTCCAAATTTAGTGGTCCCAAGCCGCTTTCTTCATATAAGCTGCCAGTGTTTGGGACAATCAAGACTTCCTCAAAATTGGCCAAAGACTTTTTAAGAAGTCAAGGCGTGGAAACCTTAAGCTGATCCCACGAAAACCAAAGAAGGAAAATTACCACAGCCAGAGCAGCGAGCAATTTCACCTAGGCAACGCTTCATGCGCAGATTCTCCTAACTTCTCATAAATCTCCTCGTTCAATGTCACGGAATCCCAGAGGTGCAGACAAGCCCGAGTCCTCGAAGAAGGGCGGGTTGTCCGAAATCGGCGAGTCCTCCTCCCGGGGACGTTGTTCCGCCCCATGCACCAAGGCCCACTTGAGCGGCGCTTCGCTGGGTCCGCCGCTATCCTCCCGAAAGCATGTTGTTCGCTCAGTGGCTTCGCTATCCCCAGCAGCGGTTCACCGAGCGGTGCCGTTTTATCCCGGCAGTATTTCGCGGGAGCCCTCAGGTTCTCTTGAGCAAATTTGCCCAGAGTCGGGTCGGCCTTTTTCCTCCTTCCGTGTTTCGCCGCCTCCCCGCTTCGGCCATCACGATGTCGGCAAGAAGAGATAGCACGCCTGCTAAGGACAGCCAAGCAAGCTCATGAGCTATTTGGCGGCGAAGTCAAGGCCCTACGGCTATTAACCATCCACGCCGGTGAGTGGGGTTAGCCCGCGCAAAACAAAGAGCAAAGGGAAACAGAGCAAGGGCAGGATCGACGCCCACCTTTGGCTGCCTTCTTCGTCGCCTCATAGTGAGTTCGCCATTGCTAGGACTGACCGAATTCGGCCGCTTTTCGGCGGCTCGGTGATCTTCGCCACTTAGGGTCAATCACCTCCATGTCGACCCCTCCAATCGTTTTTCCGGATGCCCGCATCATAGGAGAGGTTTCGCTCGATCGACGATCCCAACTCCCGAGCTTTAGTAGCTCAGGCGAGTTGGTCCTTCGTCTCGGCAAGCTCCTCTTCGCCTCCCGCCGATCCGCACCATTCCCTTGATCAATCTTCCTCCGCCGCGATTTGTTCGATTTGAACTTCCAGCTATAATTCTCCACCAAAGCCTCAGCGCTTACCTCCTCCACGCGACGGCCAGACCATATGCCGCCGGAGGGTTCCCGACGGTCGGTCAAGGCCTCTTCGACGTCCGGCACTCACCAAAGGCGCGGTCGGCCTTTTTGCTCCTCCTTTGGTTTTAGCTGGGACGAGCACCCCGCCGCCCACTTTGGATTTGAGCTCGCCACGCCACCCAAGGCGAAGCTCTGTCAAAAGGAAGCGAACGCCGTTAGGAAGGCGCTGTGTTCTCCTCAGCGCCAAATGCTCAAGAAGACTTGGACGTTCTCCCCGAGCATAAATGACTGTGGGTACTTACCACACCGCCGCCGAGCACGCTCAACGGACTTGGAGTTTCTTCTCGAGCTCCTTGCCCTTGGGGACCCAAACATTTCGCCGACCTCTTCTCCACCCAATAAGCCTGGCTGCAATCGCGACGCAAGAAAATGTCATCGCAAGTTCGAAAGGCCAAGTGAAGCTCACAAGTGAAGCGAAATTGTCACGAATGGCGAGGGCATACCGATTCGCCTCACGGTGAGGTCGCCCCACCCGCCGATCTTGAAGAAGGGTGCTTCTCCTCCGCAGCGGGATATCTCTTTCTCGAGGAAGTCGCCGACGATGTCGCGCCCGCCACCCATGTTCGTGAGCTCGTGGATCATCATCGACCCGCCTCATCGGGGTGGCTGCTTGGTAGCGGTGTCTTGGCTGGGCGCCGCCGCTTCCCAGATAGCGCAATGAATCTGCCCCAAGCCTCCGCAAGTAGAACTAATGGTCGGCCCATTTCGAGACGAGTCCTTGAGGGTGAAAACGGGAACTCAGACGGCGGCCGGTCGCAAGCGAATATAGGGCGCCGGTGGTGAAGCGCCACGGCATGAAAAGGTTGTAGAAATGGAGGAAGAGACTTGGCGAGGAAGGGTGCCCACGGCCTTCGCAGAGATGGGCAAAGATGTTCAAGACAAGGATGGAGTTGGGGTTCGGATGGGTGAGCTCACAATCGAGATCTGGTGAGCACATCCTCCAGAACTCGCCTCCTGGCAATGGAGCCCATCGACGGTAGAGGTCGCAGGTGACCATCTCGTCAGTCGTGTAGGCGCCGGCCCCTCCTCTCCCGGATCCTCCAAGTGGGGGCATCCAGTACCCGAGATCCTCCAAAGCCCTGAGCCTCTCCACCGTGATCTTGCTCGCCTCAAACCGCGCCATGAGAAGACTTGAAAGATGAACGCCACAGCAAAGAAGAGAAGTTTAGAAGCCGCCGAGGTTTCTTTGGCGGAGCGCTTTATCGCGAAAGCAAGTGAGAATAAAGGAAGGAAAACAAATGAAGTGTTCCCAGGTTATTTTAAAGTGAGGAGCCGAACGGTCAGAACGGTTGCCGATTGCCGACAAGGTGGCGGACGCCCCTCGGCAGCTCGACCGCGCGGTTCCCCAAAATTGCTGAATCACGCAGCGACGCCGCGGGGAAGGAACTGCTATAATTTTTCCCACAGGCCCTCCCGAAGCGTTATTTAGCTCTAAGCCGACCAAAGTGCTTTCGGCCTCAAGGGGGCGCTTCTCGAGCCCGACGCTTGGAAGCCGCAGCAGCCTTTTTTTCGCTATGCGAGACCTTTTTCCCGAGCTCTAGAGTTTGGATGTCGCAGCCTTTTTTTTCCACCGTGAAATCTCCGCCCCGAGCATGATTGCTCAAGCATCAGAAAGGTGCCACAAGATTCTCACCCAGCAAGGGCACTCGCAGGCCATGCAGAGGTCTTCGCCAAGATGACTCCAATCCCTCTTAAGAAGTCTAGAGGCTTAGGCGGGGGCCTCAAGAAGGCCTGTCCTCCCTTTAGCCTCGGGGCTAGCTGGGGATTGATATATCAGACCAAGATTTACCACCGGTTTTGCGCCAACCGACCATGCTCTTGCGGGATCGGATATAATTGCATCAAGATTTACCATCAAGTCTTGGCCAACCGACCATGCTTTTGCCCTGGATGGCGACAGAGATCGACTGTAGTCCGGCCACGGTTACCCCATCCCCGAAAGCAGTTGTTCGGGCTCGCGATAAGGCGACGTGGCATTAAATGCTAAAAGCGGCCGAGGGATCGCCCGGATTCATTAGGCCGCCACGGTCCCGCTACCGTTCGCCCATTACCGTTCCCATCGTCGCGCAGTACCGTGCGGTGGCGCGTCACGACTACGACGCCCTACAAAAGAGAGCGCTCCCTGTAATAAATAACCTGTCTCAGAACTCCTATAAATACCCTCGCACGATGTAATCGAGTACGGCCGCTTTTTGGTACCACGACATCGAGACCCGTAACTTGTTCCTGGAGTCCTTAGGCTAGCTCAAGGCTCCTCCGAGCAAGCACGCTTGTAACTACTCCATACTCATTAGTGAATCCACCGGACGAGGGTTGTTATCTTCTCCGTGAGAGGTCTGAACTGCACTAAAAACAACCCCTGTGGTGCTTCCCGATTGTCTTGTCCACCTCGATCCATAGCTCAAGACACCCTTGACGATAGCCCTCAAGTGAAAGGGCCCCAGGTTGATCCCCCATTCAACAAGTAAGTTCGCCAAGGACCTCGTCCCTAATCGTCGACACTTCTATACCTACGTAACACGACGACGTACTATACACTACTTCAAACAACTACTGTAACCATACCAACATTAAAATTTTTAACTACATAGTCTCTCGTGTAATTCGTGCAGTTTTTTATGTTCATAACTTTTGTTACTCTATAAAGATAACAACTTACGTACTTAAATAATTCAATTGCCAACTCATCAATGTAAAAAATTATTGCCAGTCTACACAGCTAATTACTTACAAAACTAATTAATCTGGTCATTGCCAGTCTACACAGCTAATTACTTACAAAACTAATTAATCTGGTCTCTAAGTCATGTACATAAACAACTATTGCTACTCTACAGACTATTTACTTACAACCGTAATTAATCCGGTTCCTATATCATCTATCTAAATACTTAGTACTCTATAAATCTAATTACATACCAATCTATTTAATCTGATCACTAAATTACATTTCTAAATTAAAATTTAAAATACTCATAAAATTTTACTATTACAGATGACGAATTTTCTTTCTCCTCTTCATCCTTCTCCCCTCTCCTCTCTTTTTTCTACCACGCCACACTCGGTTGTTTTTTTTGCTCGCTCGATTGAATTGAGGCCCACATTTTAACTGGCGACAGAGGGTTAGTCGCTTTTTCAACTGGCAACCGAGAGTCTGTCGCGCTTTGAAACAGCGACTGACTCTCTCTCTCCTGCGACTGGTAGGTTTTTTTTTCATATTATTTTTGTAATTTTTCATTAAAAATATTATTTTAAAAAAAATCGTGCACAGACCGAGTTCGATGGCTTCTTCCCCATCCCACCAGAAGGGTGGAGTAGCCGCCGCCGGCGCGGGCGCCGCCGAACCGGAGGATGGCGAACTGCACGGACCCTCTGGCGAAGAGCATCCACGGCACGAACCCTCAGAACCTGGTGGAGAAGATCGTGCGCTCCAAGATCTACCAGAGCACCTACTGGAAGGAGCAGTGCTTCGGCCTCACTGCGGAGACGCTCGTTGACAAGGCCATGGAGCTCGACCACACCGGCGGCACTTACGGCGGCAACCGCAAGCCCACCCCCTTCCTCTGCCTCGCGCTCAAGATGCTCCAGATCCAGCCCGACAAGGACATCGTCGTAGAGTTCATCAAGAACGAGGACTACAAGTATATACCACCACCCAAGCTGCCTAATCTCTTTTCTTTTCTTGTTTTCTATTTTTAATTCCTTCATGTAGCGCTAGTTCTTCGGTTTAGCTGACACATTCTTGTTCCTGTAGGTATGTTCGGGTTCTTGGGGCGTTCTACTTGCGCCTCTCCGGCACTGTCGCCGACGTCTACCAGTACCTCGAACCGCTCTACAACGACTACCGCAAAGTCAGGCACAAGCTCAGCGATGGAAGTACGCACACAATGCCCAAATTTACATTTTTTTTATTCTCAGATTGTTACACTGCGAATTAGATGTGTGGGATGTCAATTTGGGCTTGCACTTATGCGGTTGTTTTATTCTCCTTTGCCCTGTATTTATGGGCTTTTGTTTCAGAGTTTAGGCTGACGAACGTGGACAAGTTCATCGATGAGCTCCTGAACAAGGACTACTCCTGTGATACTGCCCTCCCTCGCATCCAGAAAAGGTCTATTTTTTCAGTCCCATTGTTGAGTGAGCCTCTGCTGTGCACTTGAAATTTATCTTATTTGCCGCATTTTGCATTGATATCCTGGTAACTGCTGCTCAATTTCTTTCTGCTGTTTCCTGAGTACTGTGTGACAGTTTAAAAAGATGGCTATTACTTTTGAGATAGGAGAAGTAGTCTTACAATTAATATTTTTAGAAACATAGGGTGGATGATCTAGTTCTATATTTATTAAAACGAAACCACATGACAACATCTGTTTGCTGTTTACAATCCGGCTCAAAAACACAAAGCCACACACAACTTGTTGTTACTTGTTTGGATCAGGTATCGGCAGCGCCGAATCCGAGCCACCACAAGCATCAGGTTTTACAATTTTAACATGAACAGTTTAACTACATTACTCAACCCCAGCAGAAGCAAGCGAAGTACAAACATTCAGCCCACATCCCAACATCTCGAGGACTTGACCTCCACATCAGAACTGCTGGTGCAGCCTCATCACATGCAATTGTGTATCCCGGCACAGCAACCTCCAACTCCTTAAAGTGAATGCAATTCGCCCCCAGATCACCTGCAATTCTGCAAACCAATCTAAGGTTGAATCATTCCTTTCTTTCCAAATGCTCCAAAGGACAGCAGCAGTGAATATATTAATGACTATGTGATTCTTACAACAAATCCACCACTTGGCAACTGACTCAAAATTGACACCGATATTTGTCCCAACTATGTCAGAAATGCCTGTCCAAGTGCTTTTAGTAACAACACAGTCAAAAAATGGATGAACAACAGACTCGTTCTCGCTACAGAATAATCAAGTTGTACCCTCAAATGTTGTCTTTTAGCTAGATTATCCCTTGTCAAAATTTTGTCCTTTGCTAACAACCATAGGAAGATATGAAGTCTAGGTGAAACATTTAACTTCCACACAACTTACACTGTCAAGACCGCCTCTGAAATTAACCACAGCATACAATGATTATACATTATGAACCCCAAAAGAATGAAGTTCCAAATTATGGCATCTTTGTCATCAGAAAAAGAAATTGACCGGGCAACAGTAACTACCCTCGACAAAGTGAATTCAACTGAACACCATCAGAAAAAGAAATTAACTCTCACTAACACATCTCCTGAAAGTGAATTTCAACTGAACACCATCCCAGGCATCAGCAATGGTGGCCCCTTGTCCATTCACATCACATACAGCTCCCAAAACTGAATTGCTAACCTTGAGAACCAAACCACTCTCTCTCTTTGTGTGTGTGTGTGTGTATGTTAAATGTTAATGTTCATCTTCACCATGTATGCTTGAGTAATCTGGTTTTGATTATGAGATACTTTTTTTCTTCTATTGGTTACATAAATTTGCTTCTTGATGAATCTCTGATGAATTCCAGAAACTTCACAAATTCATTTTCATGGATCTTGTCAACAGATGGGTTCTTGAAGCTTCTGGAACTCTAGAACCAAGAAGAAGTGCACTTGAAGATGACTTTGAGGAAGAGGAGGAAGATAAGGAGGATGGACAATCTATGGATATAGATGAGCCAAACGGACGTGAAAAGGTGAACATACTTGTTAAATGAATCTACATTGAATCCACCAAGTTTGTTATCCAGGAATGCTGACTACATTTTTATCATGCTTAACAGGATTATTATCGTGGAAGGAGCCCTACTAGAGAATGGGACCAGGAAAGGGACAGGGACAGGAAACATGAAAGACATCACAGGTATTTTGCTTTTATATGACCTGCCTATATACACAGTTTGCTAATGATTTACCGTTAAGGTTTCTTGAAGTACTTAATGTGTGTAGCATGGATATTTCTTTTACGTGAAAATAAGAAATTAAGAATCTCATTTGATAGCAAACTTTCTGAAAGTCCAGGCCAAGGATGTTCTAAAATGTTTTTGACCAGTTAAGGACCCCACCCAGAAGTTTTACTGATGCTATATTGATATACGTTATTGATTGTGATTAGATCATATTAACTTGGGACAACATTTACTGAACTATTAAAGATATAAGCATATCACTATCGTTTTTGGTAACTGCACATTAAAAATTCATGCCACTGTTGTCCTTATCTCTGTTGTCACGACATCACCTAGGCGACGCCTAGGCGTCCCGGTGGCTGGAGGGGCACGCCAGGATCGACCGCCTCAACTGGAGAGTGTTAGGTGCCCGCCTAGGCGTCCAGTCAAGGCGGTGGTTGACTGGGCATCACGGCGGCCTAATTTGGCGAGCGCCGAATGGCGAAGACAAGGGATAAGGGGCAAGGGCCGAACCTGAGGTGGCCGCTGAGGCGTAGACCCTTTTAAACCTAGTGCAGTCTGGAGAGGAGAGGAGATAAGGGAGCTCCGCCTACTGTCGGCCTACCTCCACCGCCAGCGCTGCTAGCTCCAGTGAGATCCCCCTCTACTCCTCGATCCCTCGCTGCTGCTCCTTCTCAATCCCCCGCTGCTCCTCCTTCCCGATCGATTCCGCTCTGCTCTGTCCCAATCGAGTTGGATCCCGCTCTACTCCTCCTTCCTGATGGATCCCCCTCTGTTCCTCCCAATCCCCCACTACTCCTCCTTTCAAGTCGATCCACCTCTCCTCCTCCTTCTAGATCCCCTCTGCGTCGCCGCTGATGGTGTGCTGCGCTAAACTGCTAGTCCTGCTACTGATGCTGCTACTGGCATGCTGTGGTGATGCTGCTGCTAGTCCTGCTACTGATGATGATGGTGATGCACCGATGTTGCTGCCGTGCTGAACTGCTAATGCTTGATGCTTGGCTGCTTGCTGCTACTGAACTGCTAATGCTTGATGGTTGATGCTACTGAACTACTAATACTTGATGCTTGGTGCGTGCTGGCCTGCTGCTTAACTGCTAATGCTAACGCTTGATGCTACTTAACTGCTAATGCTTGGGATATTGTTTATTATTTATTATTTTCATCGTCTAATCATCGCCTAGGTAGGCGCCTAGGCGTCCAGGCAATTCAGGCTCACCGCACCTAGCTGGACCACCGTGACAACTATGGTCCTTATGGTAGGATCTTTAGCAGAAGTCTAGTCTGTTTTGCTCATGTTTGATATATGTTGGTGCCATCTTGTTTAGTCATATAATCATATTAACCTGGAAAACATTCTAGTGAGCTCTAAGCCTCTAAGCGTTCGTTTTCATTGTTCTGGCTAACTGTAGTGTAAAGATCTGTTCCTTTGTTGTCCTTATGGTAGACAGCAGCTAGTTTGTGTTATGAATAGCACTTGTATTCATCAGGAGACCAATGGGCCAGAATATATACATGTACATGAGGGTATAAAGGGAAAGCCTATATTAGGCAATATCTATACAAGGTATACCTAGATACTGTCTAACACCCCCCCTCAAACTCATGGTGGATCTATAACACCGAAGTTTGGATAGGTAAAACTATGATAGGCTCTAGTTTGTGTCTTCGTGAAGAAATCGCTAACCGGAGCTCAAGGCACATATCAAGAGCCACAACTCGATCTCAGACTGTGACTCATGTAGGAAGCATCCACACCAATATGCTTGGTGAGTTCATGCTTCATCGATCTCGAGCAATACCGATAGCCCCTCAGATTGTCGGATAAAAGAGGAGTCGGTAGAAACAGAAACACCAAAATCCTCAAGTAACCACCAGAGCTAAGTAACCTCTCGCTCAAAAGAGCTATAGCCCGCAACTCGCCTCAAAGACTCAAACGAGAAATCGCCGTCTGCTTTTAGTCTTCCAAGCAATGAGAGAACCACCAAGAAAAACACGCAGAAGCGTAAAGAGACCGACGATCGAGGAATCACTAGCCCATGTAGCATCGTGTATGCCCGAGTCAGAAGAGCCGGAGCGGGAAAGAAAAGACAACGAGAGATAATTCCACGAAGATATCGAGAACACGAAGAAGATGACTATAGTGGAGCCGAGCGAGGTAAACGAATCGACTCAAGATATGGATCGGATACGAAATGTCGTGATGAGTGACACTAAGGTAAACAAGACTCCCAACAAGATGGCGATAGCGTAGGATCTCAAGAGGTTCACCATCAAGAGATCGAAGGTGAACATTGAGCTCCATGGGAGTCTCAACAGACGCTCATCAACCGAGAGAAGCACGATCAAGAAGATCCCGGATATACTTCTCTTGGGAGAGAAAGAAGCCCTCAGATGTAGAAGAAACCTCAATCCCAAGAAAATAGCGAAGAGGACCTAGGTCGGACATGAGAAACTGCTCATTGAGACGAGCCTTTACAAAAGCAATATATTGAGAATCATCTCCAGTAATGATCATGTCATCAACATATAGAAGGAGAAGAGTCCGACCTCGAGAAGAAGTGTGAACAAAGAGCGCGGGATCGTGAACACTTGCAGAGAAGCCAGCTGCAGTGATCACGACGAAAAACGCCAAACCAAGCACGAGGGCTTGCTTGAGCCCATAAAGAGAGCGACGGCCGACAAACCATGCCCTCAGAACAGAATACCTGGTGGTGGTCGATATAGACCTCCTCATGCACCACCATTAAGAAAGGCATTCTTGACATCAAGTTGAGAAATAGACCACTCACTGGACAGAGGCCACAAAGAAGGAGAGTGCGAACAAAGGGTCATGTGAGCCACAGTGCAAAAGTCTCATCATAATCACGACCATGCTCCTCGCTGAAAACCACGTGCCACAAGACGAGTCTTGTAGCGCCAAGAGAACCATCGAGCGAGTCTTAATCTTATAGACCCACTTGCATGTAATGGGACGGACACGTGGAGGAAGAGGTACAAGATCCCACGTGCTGCAAGGCCAAGGGCAGAAGCTCCTCGCCATCGTGATGTCGCCATTCCTCATGAATAACAAAGATCACGGAAGAAGTTGGCTCGGCCAGAGCAAAGACCAACAAAGCCAAGGCGCCAGAGGCCGACAGATCGCCGATCGCGAAGAGCGACGGGAGGAGACATCAAGAAGATGGCACAACAGAAGAATCTCACCGAGGACGACGAGTGTAGTATGAGAGGATAGGAAGGAACAATATCTAAGAAGCCTTGGGAGGAGAGGTTTGGCGAGGGAACCGCGATAAAGGAGACGCCGACAGAAAGAGGAAAAGTGACAACTGGAGTATCGTGAAAGGTTAGAAAAGACAAGTGGTTCAACAAGGGATGTAGGTGAAGAGGAAGGACGAGGGTAGAAGGGACGGACTCATCAAAAGTAACATCTCGTGAGATTCGCATGCGCCACCAACAGATCCCAACAACGATATCCCTTATGCTCAAGATCAGAGCTCCGTGAAGACACACTCAACAGATCGAGCGAATACCAGGTGCGTTCATGAGGTGCAAGAAGAACATAGCACACACACCCAAAAAGGCGAAGTCCGTAATAATCGGAGGCATGCCACAAAGACGCTCTCATCGAATCCCACCCTTTAGAGCGTAAGAAGGTTGATATTGGTTAAGTAGGTGGCATGGAAACAATTTCACTTTCAAAAATGAGGCGAACAATGAAGCAAGCATAAGAGCACGAGCCGCCTCAAGAAGATGACGATGCTTGCGCCACCACACCATTCGAGCATGAGCACCAGACAAGAAAATCGAGAAAGAGTGCCCTGTAGCAAGAAAACCACGAAGAGCTTCTCGACAGATACTCTCTGCCGAAGTCAAAGACGTAAGAGTACGAATGGGAGAATCAAACCGAGTACTAATCATAGTGGCAAAAGTCTTATAGATGGAGAGAACTCACTACGAGAGGACATAAAATATATCCAAGTGTGGCGAGAAAAATCATCTATAAAAAGAATGTAATATTTATGACCCCTTTGAAACAAAAGGAGCCGACCCCAAACATCGAATGAACAAGATCAAAGGGACGCCGTGATATAGACTCACTAGAATGGTAGGAAGTTGTAGCCGCTTGCCAAGCTTACAACCTATACAATGTAAAGAGGCATCACTGCATACGAGCCTAAAAGACCACGCATTTAACTAAAGAAGACAGACGTGAACCACAAAGATGGCCCAAACGGTGATGCCATCGAGCAAAAGTCCCTAGAAGAAGCAACGGATGTCGAACCAGAGAGAAGCAGAGAGACCGCAAAAGCAATGGAAGGTAGATGAAGCCACCAAGCTCCCAAAGACGCCGAGAGTCATGGCGGGGCCAGGCCCCAACTAGAGCTCCTCGTGCGGCGATCCTCAACACAAGAGTCGTAATCAAGAATAACCCGACAACCATGATCGAGAGCCGCCACGGATATGAGCCGCATGGTCGGTTTAGGAACATAAGAAACAAAGAGAACATGAAAAGAGGATGACGAAAGAGTGCCACGCCTCGCAATGTAAAAAAGAAGTACCATTCATGGCTCATGCAAAGGGTAGGAGCAACAAGAGGACTAATGGAATGTAGACTCGTGGGATCGATGTCATATGAAAAGAAGTTCCGAATCAAGAATCCATGGTGTGTTACCCGATGAGAAGGGTGGTCTCACCGAAGATCGAGTAGCGTAACCAAATTAACTGCTCAGTAGAGGCAACCATGCGACGCAGTAGCATAAGAATTTCCTAAGTAGAGTCAGAACCAACAGAAGTCTGCTGAGGAGGCTGAGAGGAAACGCCTGAGCCTCCATTGCTCTTAGGAGGACTACTTCGACGAGCAAGATCCTTCTTCTTCCAGAGCGTAATCGCTCCACATGGCCATTTTGTCGCAAAGAGGTGCAATGAAGACCTCCACCCCAAGAGTCAAATCAAGTAGGCGCCACTAACGGAGGAGTAGAACGAGGCGCCGCCAAGATCGAGGGAGACACCAAGAGAGGCCCAAGACCACGAAGACGAGTCTCCTCAAGACGAATAGCGAAGAGCCTCCAACAAAGTCACACGAGGATGACGAGCAAGCAATCGGGCACGACCGCTCAAATTCAAATTTCAAGACGGTCAAGAAGTCGTAGATGCGGCGAAGCTCCAAGTGAGAGTGCTGACGCTGACAACACTGGCAAGTCCTGCAAACCTCCGGTCCTAGTGAATCAAGTTGGCGCCACACCGAAGACAGCTGTGCATAAAATTCATCCACAGTAGAATCACCTTGCTATAGCGACTGCTCCTGTCGCACAATAGCAAGGTACAAAGAATCACCAGCAGGCTCATAACGATCACGAAGATGCGCCCACATCAATTGTGCTGAAGACAAAGCAACAATGTCACCAGTAAGATGCACCTCCATGCTAGCAACCAAAATAGCAGAGGCACGAGCATCTTCATCAATCTATGTCTTGTAAGCAGTAAACTGAGTCTGAAAGGATTCCACAAAGATCAAGATAATCATCGAGGCCTTCGGCGGCAAGATTATCGGCCTCCTTGGAAAGAACAGGCATGGCAGGAGGAGTAGGACGAAGCGGACAAGATAGCTCGCCAGTAAGAATCTCCCAAAGACGCTGACCACGCATGTGAAGACGCATATGAAGAACCTAGTCTCGATAATTGAGACCATCGAAGATGACCAGCAATGAGGAATGTAAATACCCTCAAGAAAAGGCAGAAGATGCCGGCATTTTTTTTTACTTACTACTGAAACCGAACGGGTTTAAGACCGACTCCCGATCGGTTTTGAAATCCGATCGAAGACCACGCCTGACGCAGAGACCACGCCTGGCGGCGCCGACAGGCGGCGAGGAGGCCGGGCTCGGGAGAAAGCGCCGCGAAGAAGACGGCAGAGAGAGCCGAGGAAGACCCATCCAGGCGGCAATGACGGCAACATGTGGATGCTAAGGCGAGCGGCTCGGCCAAGAACAGAGGATCCCGAGCCACCGACAAGCACCAGCGCCCTTCACTGAGCCGAACCCCGATCGCGGCAAGGATGTAGGCGGCCGAGGTTGCTTGAGACCAAGCCCTCCAGACGGCAAGAAAAGCGAGTATGGCCGGCTTCGAAGAGGCGCCAAAAGAAAAGACACGCCGGAGGACGCTGCTCGTCGCAGATGGCGATGAAACGAGAAACTGGTGGCGGCGGAAAGAGTTGGAGCGCAAGTGCAACGCCCCGTAAGAAACCCTAACCCTAATTTTTGCTCTGATACCATGTTATGAATAGCACTTGTATTCATCAGGAGACCAATGGGCCAGAATATATACATGTACATGAGGGTATAAAGGGAAAGCCTATGTTAGGCAATATCTATACAAGGTATACCTAGATACTGTCTAACAGTTTGAAGATGTGAACTGAACATTGCATGTTTCCTTGGTCTTGAAGAAGCTTCATTTCTAATAGGACAAAATGATTGATAAAAAAATGCCATGGCATTTGAGAAAGGAGCTTATTGAGAGTTGTTGTTGTTAGTATTGATCGTGTAAAAACACTTTTCTTTGTTTTCTCTTGCTAAATATGGTCCTTTAGCTTTGGTAAACTGGGCAGCTTCATTATTTCGTGCTTGATTGAATGACTTTTTCAAAATCTTAATTAGAGTGTAAAGATGCTTTATTACAACTATTAATTTAAGTTGTATTAGGTTAATAAATTTAAAAATCAAGTTTGTCCTTGCCATGGATCAACTGGCTACATCATTTTCTAATCTGTGTGCAATGCAAATTACTTTTTTCATCTTTTTAAAAACATCTTTTATTTATGGATTTGACTTAATAACAAAAGACAAACGAGCAGTGCAAAAGCTTTTATGGCGATCATTTGAGAGCAGGTTCAGTTGTAGTCTTGTAGTGCTGAAAGACTGAAGTAGTGATTTTTTTACTTTAGTTGCTTTTGATTTTTTTTTTAATCCTGGAGATCATACTGGAAGCTGTTGTTGTAACATTGCAGTACTGCATATACTAGAGTTACTGTCATGGCATGTTAATGTCAAGAGCCATTGGTTGGTAAGCCGCTTCCAATAGTGAATAATCGTTGCTCTGTCAGGTTTCTCTGCACTGATAGCGTGCAGTGAGAAGTATGATGGGTCAAACAGATAAAAAATCATAAATTGGTTCATATTTGAACATTTTGCTTATCGAATTTTGTTGCTCTTGTTTTAGTTCATATTGACAAGTGAGCGGCTTAATTGCTTTCGTGCCTGCTTATTTGAAAGCTTAGAATGAGCCTGTTTTATTTCCTTGTATAAAATGTATAGAACCTGATGGAATTTCTCAACTGTGTTTGATGATCAGCCTAGGAAAGTTTAATTTCTCTGTGATATGGATCTTGCCCTTGCGAGCGCTGAAAGGCGCGAGTCCCCGGTCGGAGACCTGCGCGGGAGAGGGATGAGGACGCCACAATGAATCAGTGTCATGGATAGTCGGTTGTCACGAGAGCCACCGGCCATTATCGACGGCAATACCGAGATCAATTTGTGGTACTAAAACGCACTTTTCTCGATCTTGCCTTTCCCTTTTATTAATCAATCAACTTTCTATCTCTAACAACCAAATATCGAGATAAAACAAACCGGACTCTAACAAACCGATTCTAAAAGAGATAAACTAGAATTAAGGAAGGATAAGGGCTCATCTGCTCAGTCGAGCGCCCACGCCAATCAAGTTCTATCCTCTATTCTCGGTCATTACGCCGCACCCTTCTCCTCCTTGTTCTGCCCGTTGTTCTGCTTATCTGTTCCTCTGCCGGATCTTGCCGCTACTCCTCCTGGAACACGTCTTCTGAAATAGACTCTATCCATAACATCACTTCCCCCCTGAAGACCAAGCTTGTCCTCAAGCTTGAGATCAGGATGAGAACGCCGAAGGACCAGAGCATCGACCCATGTTGCCTCCGACGCTGGCTCACTTGCCCACTGTACCAAAAACTGCCGTTGTCCCCGAATGAACCTCTGAGCCAACAGAGCAAAAGGCTCAGGCCTGCTGGGCGGTCCGTCCCCCGAGAGATCCTCCGGCAGGGGTGGTGCTGCCGAAGGTGGTGTACCATGGAAGGGCTTGAGTACTGACACATGAAAGACATTGTGAATGTGTGCTTCTGTGGGTAAAGCAAGCCGGTAGGCAACCTTGCCGACTCGATCAAGAACTTGGTAAGGGCCAAAAAATTTGGGCGACAGCTTGTGGTGCCCAGATGGCCGAAGAGAGATCTGCCGGTGGGACTGAAGACGCAGCCATACCCAGGACCCTTCTGGAAAAGAAACCTCGCGGTGGTTGCCATCATACTGCTGCTTCATCCGATTTTGCGCTTGGAGAAGATGATGACGAGCTTGGGCCAAAAGAGCATCGCGATCAACAAGCTTACAGTCAACAGCATCAATAGAAGTGGCCCCTTGGCTATATGGTAGAAGGCTTGGGGGCAGCCGACCATATACCAGCTCAAAAGGGGCCATCCGAAGGCCGGAGTGGTATGAAGTATTGTAGCAGAACTCCGCCCACGGTAACCACGTCACCCATGAAGATGGATTGTCCGTGGCCAGACAACGTAGATACATCTCCAAGGTTCTGTTAACCACCTCCGTCTGTCCGTCTGTTTGTGGATGGTAGGCGGATGACATTAGCAGACGAGTTCCACACCGCTTAAAAAGGTCTTGCCAAAACGCGCTGGTGAAGACAGGGTCACGGTCGGAGACGATCGACTCCGGCATCCCATGGAGGCGAACCACTTGATCGAAGAATATGTTGGCGACTGCTTGGGCCGTAGTGGACTTCTTGAGGGCAATGAAGTGCCCATACTTGGAAAGCCGATCGACCACCACCAAGATGACTGACATTCCCTGGGACTTAGGGAGGCCCACAATGAAATCCATCGATATGTCGGACCACACATGCTGCGGTATGGGCAGGGTCAGAAGAGGCCTACGGAGACAAACAGGCTAACCTTATGTTGTTAACAAACGCGCATTGGCGAATGTACTCTCAACGGTATGACGCTGATTAACCCACGTGAAATGCTGTCGCACCCGGTGAAGAGTCTTGTGGATTCCTTCATGTGTCAGATCATGAAAGGCTGCAACCACCTGTTGGCAGATGGGCGAAGAAACCGGAACATGCAGACGGCCATGGTGAAAGAGAAGACCATCCGCGGTGGTCCGATCCCGCGAGCTTGCTGCAGAGCCATTAGAATCTAACGCCCCTCGTGGCTCAGATTCAACAACGGCTACGACTTCTCGCCTTGGGCGCAGAGAGAACGCCACTCGCCCATAAGTGAGCCAATGGAATGTAAAAAGCCGCACACAAGGGCTCTCGCCGAACATGCGAGAAAGAGCGCCCGCCGCTTATTGGTGCGCCCCGCTTATGCTCCACCCGAAATCGAAACCCATCAATTTATCGAGCCAATGCCGCCGGCGGGCGCTACCAAGGCTTGTTCCGAAGATACTTGAGGCTTGCGTGGTCGGTCGGCGACGATGAACGCTGTTCTATTAAATACGGACGCCAATGGCGAATGGCTTTAGACAAGCCGATGAGCTCCCGTTCATAAGCAGCCAAACGGCGATGCCGATCCGCCAACCGTCGACTGTAATACGCCACCGGATGACCCTCCTGTTGAAGGACAGCACCGATTCCAGAGCTGGACGCATCACATTCCACCACGAATGTGACGGAGAAATCAGAAGGCGGCGCATGTGGCCGACCGAGAGCAAGTTTCAAATACCGAAAGCTTGTGCAGCCTCCGGTGTCCACAGAAAGTCCCGACGGCGCAGAAGGGCAGTGAGCGGCTCAGCTATGGAGGCATAGTTGCAGATAAACCGCCTGTAGTAGCCGGCGAGACCAAGGAAACTGCGGACGCCTGTGACTGACGTTGGAGAAGACCAGGCGGTGATAGCTTGAAGCTTCATGGGATCGGCAGCCACACCTTGGCGAGAGATGACATGCCCCAAGTAGCCAATTTCCTTCTGTGCGAATGCACATTTAGCGCGCTTGAGGAAAAGATTGTGGAGGCGCAGACGGTCCATGACTTGCCGCAGGTGGTTCAGATGGTCTGCCTCGGAGGTACTGTAGATCAAAATGTCATAAAAAGACAAGGACAAACTTACGGAGAAAATCCCAAAGGATCTCATTCATGAGAGCCTGAAACGTGGACGGCGCATTACACAACCCAAATGCCATCACCAAGAACTCGAAGTGGCCATGATGGGTGCGGAATGTCGTCTTGGGTATGTCTTCTTCCGCCATCCGGATTTGGTGGTACCCCGATCGGAGGTCAAGCTTAGAGAAAACTTGAGCGCCATGCAACTCATCCAGGAGTTCCTCCACGACCGGAATGGGAAATTTGTCTTTAACTGTCTTGGCGTTGAGAGCGCGGTAATCCACGCAGAACCGCCACGACCCATCTGCCTTGGCCACCAAGAGAACCGGAGAGGAAAATGGAGACCTACTGGGACGAATGATGCCCTGTGCCAACATAGCCTCGCACTGCCGCTCAATCTCATCCTTCTGCCGGAATGGATATCGATAAGGGCGGACTACGACTGGGTCGGTGCCGTCCTGAAGGCATATGTGATGGTCACAAGTACGAGAAGGTGGCAATTGTTGGGGCTCCCGGAATAAATCCTGGAAATCCTCAAGGAGAGTAGCTAAACCCATCCTACCGAAGTCGCCATCTCAGAACGAGCGTGAGGCGGGAAGTCAGATTGTCGCCGGTCAAGGAAACTTGTCGTCCTTCCGTAGTGAATGACATGTGCATGGACTCAAAGTTCCAATTGATGTCCCCAAAGGGTCTCAACCACTGAACGCCCAATACCACATCAAAGCCCTCCAATGGAATGATCAAGAATGGCGCTTGAAATGCGTGAGCCTCCACTGTGAATTCCTCAGTGCAACGGCCCAAGCATGGCAGTTGAGCACCATTAGCCACCCGCACTTGCTGTCCATTTCCCGATCCATGCTGAATTCCCAGACGATTCGCAACGAATCCACTGATAAAATTATGAGTGCTTCCCGTATCCACCAAGGCATGCAGCGATTGGCCTCGCATAAGCAGAACCAATTGCATGGTGTCATTGTTATGGGGCCCTTCAACGCCAAAGCCAAAGCTCACCTTCTTCCTCTGTTTCCTCTGCCGCAAGTATATCCTCTTCATCCTCGTTCATGACTTCCAAATAGAACAACCGCTTGCAGCGATGTCCCCGAGTGAAAACTTCGTCACAGTTGAAGCACAACCCCTTTGCTCTTCTCTCCGCTAACTCGTCCGCACTAAGGCGACGTTTAAATGGAGAAGTTGTCGAAGAAGAGCCATGGGATGCTCCAGCATGCTTGCGACTTCCCGGCTGCAGGTGGAGTCGTGATCGCCGCGGCGCACGGTGGAATCACACGCCGACCCAAATTGGCGGAGGGACGGCAGAGCGACGTAAGTGCGACGATCAGGGCGCCGGTTGCCGAGCACCTCGACTGAAGGCCGGGCGGACTCGTCCCAGAGATGAGGCGCCTGGCGACGACGCGCGATCCAGCGTCCTCCCGGCCCGCCTCCCGAAAGCAAATCCCACCGCCTCCGCCAGATCACGCGGACGATCCCTCCTCACGTCCGCCGCCAAGGTGATGGATAAACCCGCCGTGAATGTCTTGATCTGATCGCCTTTCTTCATGCGCGGAGCACGCGCTAATAACCTCTGGAACTCACGGGCATAGTCATCCACTCGACTATCGCCCTGCTTCAAATTGACCAGATCGCCCAGGGGTCCGGCCGAAGCATGTCGGGTGAAACGCTGCACAAACGTTTCATAGAAGTCCTCCCACGCAATGTGACCCTCCTCCATCTCCCAATTGTCAAGAACTTCCTGAGCCTCGCCCCGCAGATGCAGACCCGCCATGTGCACGTATTTGCGGCGAGGTATGTCGTATGCTCGAGCGAAACGCTCGCATTGCCGCAACCAGAGCAATGGGTCCTCTGTTCCGTCGTACAGGGGAAGCTCATAGCGCGGCGGCCTGGGAACCAGAGGTTCATCATCGCCGCCGTGAAACCTACGCGTTCCCCTGCGGTTTGCGCCGAAGTCGCCCGGAATATGGGCAGCGAAGCCTTCAGGCGCGCGTGTCTCACGATCGCCCAGATCGGAGTACACGCGGATAGATGCCCCGCCGCCTTCATCTCCTTCCGCCGGTTTCTTGCCTTGCGCCTTGATCAACTCTGCCAAGGCCTTCTGAATTTCCGTGAGTGATTCTTTCAGTCCCTCCACATCGCCGGTAATCCGAGATCGCCATTCTTCTTCCGCGCCGGCCATGGACTGCGGGGTGGAAGCAGTGCCGTTCTTGCGTGGGATGGGATCGGATGGCTCTGATACCAGTTGATATGGATCTTGCCCTTGCGAGCGCTGAAAGGCGCGAGTCCCCGGTCGGAGACCTGCGCGGGAGAGGGATGAGGACGCCGTCACAGCGGAATCTGTGGTCGCGGGATAGCCGGTCAGCATTTGAGCCACCGGCGGATTATCGACGGCAAGTACCGAGATCAATTTGTGGTACTAAACGCACTTTTCTCGATCTTGCCTTTCCCCTTTTATTAATCAATCAACTTTCTATCTCTAACAACCGAAATACTGAGATAAAACAAACTGGACTCTAACAAACTGATTCTAAAAGAGATAAACTAGAATTAAGGAAGGATAAGGGCTCATCTGGCTACAGGCCGGAGCGCCCACGCCAACTGAAGTTCTATCCTCTATTCCTGGGCTGTTACGCCGCACCCTTCTCCTCCTTGTTCTGCCCGTTGTTCTGCTTATCTGTTCCTCTGCCGGATCTTGCCGCTACTCCTCCTGGAACACGTCTTCTGAAATAGACTCTATCCATAACACTCTGTTAGAGGTTTTATTTGTCTATAATCAAATGAAAAAAGGGACTGAGGGATCAGCCTAGGAAAGTTTAGTCCATCTATTAGAGGTTTTGTTTGTCTAATCAAATGAAAAAAAAGGAACTGAGGAAAATTTTTTTCTCAGAGACATAATGTGAATCATGTAACATAAAGCAAATGGCTTCAACCTGGAGAATGGGGAAAAAGATGTTAATGTGTTTGTCGAAGATGATACTGGATTCTGTTTTCCTAGTGCCTCAATGGCAAGTCCAGTGTATGAATCTATCATAGAAAATAGAGAAATGTGATGGGTGATAATCCCTGAAAATGCTAGTTAATATTGAAATTGTAGAAATCTTTTACCTATTTCGTCATTATCGTCTGTAGACAAACATCCTTGGTTCTTTTATGAACATGCTATTATATTCTTGATATGTCTGTACTCTTTGAAGGGCTTAACTTTGAGTTACATCATAATGTGTGCAAGTGTAATGAACATTTGACAGTATTAGTCATGTTCATTGCCCATGGTAGCAAATGAAGAATTGCTTAGCTGTGTGCAAGTGTACTCATGTAAGACTTGCTTAGCCGTGCGCAAGTGTACTCATGTAGTCATGTTCATAATGCAGAGCCATTCTTTCTTAAGTTTGTGATACCAATAGCAGGTCATGGTTATGGTGACGATTTTGTATTGAGCATCTATGTGAACATCGTTGCCCTTGTTATGGCCTGTAAATTTTTAATTTTTAATTTTTTTGCATACTTGCCTAAAAATAGTTATGTGGCCAAAATTTTTGATCAGGTTTGGGCAGGTTGTTAACAATGAAAGTTCGAAAGATGTTAAAATCTGATCTTAAAATTGGACCTGTTTTGTTGGTACTACCTATCTTGTTGAAGACACTGGGTCCGTTTGATTGTCATGTAAATTGATTTGATTATTTGGCTGTACTTCATATAGGTACTGGAAATGGGTACATTGCTGAATGAGACTATTGATCCTGGGCGTGTTCTATCTGTATAGCTTGAGTTTACTGACATACTTGATTAAAAATTTAAGTGTGATGTTTCTCCCTAATACTTGCAATATCTATTTATGTTTGTTGATTTAATCACCTTTATATAATGACCCCCTGAGCTTATGATCTCTATTTTTACAGGGACCGAGATTATGACAGGGATCAGGATTATGATAGGGACTATGGGAGGGGACGGGACAGAGACCGAGACAGAGATAGGGTTCGTGAAAGAGAGAGAGATAGGGATCGAGACCGTCATCGCATGCGAGATGACAACTACAATCGAGACAGACACCGAGAAAGGGACAGGGATGGTAGGGAAAGGGAACGCCGGGACAGAGACCGTGACAGGCACAGGAGCCGTTCAAGGAGCAGGAGCAGGGATCGACGAGAAAGAGACCGTGAAGATGGAGAGTACCGTAGGAGGCGTGATCGTGGTAGTGCCAGTCCTCAAGGGCGTGCTGAGGATGGTGGCCCAAGAGAGGAACCTAAGAAGAGAAAAGAAAAGAAAGAGAAGAAGGTTGAAGGAAACGCTCCGGATCCATATGATCCAGAGATCATAGAGATGAACAAGCTCCGCGCCTCACTAGGGTTGAAACCACTGAAATAGTTAAACCAGAAATGGTTAGCATTTTTTTTCCTGAAATTGTCAGCTTGTCAGAATACACCGTACATGTAATTACATGTCTTATTGCTTTGGTGTAACGATACGCATCTACTTTTCTGCCTGTCTTCCTGGTCCTGCATGTCTTTTTTGCTGACTGTGATCCAAGACCGGTGAATTAAAGCATTTGACTTGTGATGTTTTGTGTTGACAGCTTCTTTAAACAAAAATGACTGGAGATTGCCAGATTTGCATAACATTGTTTTAAAAGAAATTGATTTCACTCAGCGAGGGTAAGCAACTTGGAGACTGCATAAATTCGTATC